>PVJL010008839.1:0-41397 GCA_004026885.1 Lyroderma lyra
AAGATGGCGACCAAAGAGGAGGTTCCTAAAAGCTCTCAGAAAATACAATTAAATGGCAATCCAGGATACAACATAGAAAGCCCTGAGTGGCACAGGGACAACTGAGAGATCCACACATTGCAAGAAAACACCTGAAGGTTGGAGAAAGGGGGACAAGTGGTAGAGAAGGGAGGGAGCCAAGACGGATCACAACCCGACACCACCATGGCTAACTAAAGAAATTTGAAATAAATAAGGGAGTGGCATTATATAAAGGAGCAGGTAGGCCAAGAGGCAACAAGAGTGGATGCCAGAGCAGCGGTGAGGAGACCATGAGGGAGTTGACCTGAAAGCAGAATCTTGGAGACAAAGCCTGGGAACCAAGCTCTGAAGCACTAAAGCTCTAAGTTCCTCCCTTTGGCTTGTGGTGTGAATGTGCAGCACCCTCGCATCACTCCTGTGGCTCATGAAGCACTCACAGCCCCCTCCTGTGGCACACCCCTTTGCGGGCTCATTCAGGGCTCATGCCTCACTCAGGGCTCATGCTTGTGAATGCTGCCTGGAGTGGTTGCTGTGGAAAGATATCACTGGAACACAGGCAGGGGGTTAAACACTGGAAAGGGGACACAGGCGGATTTGACAGAATTCATCCCAACCAATGTGAGCGGCCTTGGCCTGCATCCTATTGGCCTCCCCTGCTTTCCACAGCTTCCCCAACAAAGCCCAGGAGGCAGAGCAGCCTCAGCTTGCATTTTGTTGGCCTCCCCCTCTTCCCACAGCTTCCCCAACAAACTGCATGAAGCAGAGAGACCAAGGACCACAACCCCCAACCTCCAAATGCCAGTGGAGACTGGATATACAGCTTAAACACCTCCTCTAGCTCCCAAAACTTGCCCTCAAAGTGCCACCTAGTGCCTGCTTTATAGAAAGACACCATAAAAATACTAATCAGAGAAATAATGTGATCGCTCACCTTTGCTGGAAATAAAGCCCTCATGACGAAAAAAGAACAGAAAAGATGATATGAGTACCTCAGGATTTAAATCTGTTCAGAAAGATGAAAAAACTTTCAGAAAAATATCTTATAGATCTAGAAATTTATGAACTGACACAGAATATAAAATAACCATTTTAAAGGCTCTCAGAGAAATGAAAACACACTGGCAAAACACCATAGTTGAGATGAATTATATCAGAAAGGAAATCCATGAACAAAAGGAACAGTTTAACAAAGAAATTCAAACCATAAGGAAGAATTAAATGGAAATTTGAGAGATAAATAATACAATAAAAGAAGTGAGAAATGAAATAACTGCCATAGAAAAAAAGCCAAACAAATGGAGGAAAAATTTAGTGATCTTAAAGATTGGAACATGGAAACATCTCAGAAAAAGGAAGATAGGGAATACAGAATCAAAAGGATTGAAAGAACAACCTGACTCCATGAGACAAAACACCACCAACATAAGAGGACTAGAAGAAGGAGGAAAGCACTCTACGGAGAGCATACTCAAACAAATAGTAGATGAGAACTTTCCAAACCTATGGAAAGATTTGGAACCCCAAAATCAAGAAGAAAATAAGCCTTCTACGTACCTAGACCACAGCAGATCTTCTCCAAGACACATTGTACTAAGATGTCAAAAACCAAAGACAAAGAGACAATCCTCAAGGCATCTAGAAAAAAGAACCATAGCCTGATGAGGTACACCCATCAGGCTTAGATCAGACTTCTCAGCAGAAACTCTACAAGCCAGGAGTGAGTGGAATCAAATATTGAAAATATTAAAAGAGAGAAACTTCAGGCCAAGAATAAATTGTCCAGCAAAATCCTCTTTAGGATATGAAGGAGGAATAAAGACATTCTCAGACAAACAGAAGCTGAGGAAATTCACCAGCACAAAATGAGCACTCCAAGAAATACTGAAGGAGTCTCTTTGACCTGAAACAAAATATCAGAATAAATACAATAGAGTTGGGACAACAAAAAAGAAACAAAAATAAAAAAAAGAAAAGGAAGTAATGGTCATAGGAAATCCTCATATATCAATCATCACTCTAAACTGGACTAAACTCACCAATAAAAAGCACAGAGTAGCAGACTGGTTTAAAAAACAAAACTAACCTATATGCGATCTCCAAGAGACACATCTTAACCATAAGGACAAACACGGGCTCAGAGTGAAAGCATGAAAAACAATACTCTAATCAAATGGTAATAACAGAAAAGCAGGAGTTGCCATACTGATATCTGATGAAACAAACTTCAGATTAAAAAAAGATAACAAGAAACAAGGATGGACATTACATAGTGATAAAAGGCACAATACAACAACAAGAAGATTTGACACTAATTAATATATATGCTCCCAATCAGGAAGTATCAAAATATATAAAGCATCTACTAACATATTTGAGAAAAGAAACTGACAAAAGCAAAATCATTGTAGGAGATCTAAATGCCCCCTTAACAGCCATTAACAGATCATGCAAACAGAAAATAAATAAGGAAATATCAGCTCTAAATGACACATTACAGAAACTGGACATAATTGACATTTATAGGACATTTCATCCAGGAAAAAAAACTATACCTTCTTTTCTAGTGCACATGGAACATTCTCAAGGACAGACCATATGCGGGCACAAAAGTAGCCTCAGCAAATTCAAGAAGTTTGAAATCATACCAAGTGTATTCTCAGACCACAAAGCTTTGAAATTGGAGGTCAACTGTAAAAAGAAATGAGAAAAAACCTACATATACATGGAGATTAAACAACACTGTATTTTTAAAAATGATTGAATCAAAGAACAATTAAAAAAGACATTTAAAAATATATAGAAACTAATGACAATGAAAATACAACATATCAAAATTATTGGAACACAGGAAAAGTAGTAGTACCTGCCCGCTTGCATGTACACATGCGTACACAAGTGTGTTCGGGTATGTCAATTATGTCCTGAAATCAAGAATTGCTTTCTCAAATTCTTTTCAGATAGTTCATTATCAGTGTGTATATTCAACTAATTTTTGCTTACTAATTTTGTATCCAGTATCCTGAACTTTATTGAGTTTTTAAATTATTTCTAACAGTTCTTTGAAGGAGTCTTTAAGATTTCCTATCTATGATCATGTCATCTGAGAAGAGAGAAAATTTTACTTTTTCCTTTTCGATCTCTTATTTATTTTTTCTAGCCTAAATGCTTTGGCTAGGATTTCCACTACTATATTGAATATAAGTGGCAAGAGTGAGCATCTTTGTCTTGTTCTTGATCTTAACAGAGAAATATTGAAATTTTTTTATCCATTGAGGATCCCATTAGTTGTAGGTGTGTTTTATTTTGTCTTTATTATGTAGCAGTACATTCCTTCTACACATATTTGTTGATAGTTTTTATAATGAAAGAATATTGAATTTTGTCAAATATTTTTGCTGCATCTATTGAGATGGTCATGTGGTTTTTATCCTTTATTCTGTTAAAACTATGTGCTACATTTTTTGAATTATGTATGTTGAACAATCTGAATCCCAAGGATAAAACCAACTTGATTATGGTGTACAATATTTTCAATGTGCTCTTGAATTACTTTCCTAGTATTTTGTTGATGATTCTTGCAACCACTTCATCAGGAACATTGGCCTATAATTTTCTTTTCTTGTAGTATCCTTCTCAGGTTTTGGTATTTGGCTTTTACTGATCGTGCAAAATGAGTTTCCAATTTTTTGGAAGAGTTAAAAAGGATTGATAATTTTTCTTTAAATATTGGGTATAATTTACAGTAAAATAATCTGGTCCTGAGCTTTTCTTTGTTATGAGTTTTTAATTATTATTACTGATTCAGTATCCTTAATCATTATTTGTCTGTTCAGATTTTCTATTTCTTCATGATTCAATCTTAGTGAGTTTTTTTCTCCTGAAAGGGAGAAGTAATCTTTGAATTTGACAGTATCTGTCAGAATGGCTGATCTGGTGAATGAATTGTAACTTCAACATCTTTCATTGGTTCCATTTCTGATAGCACTATGGCCGAATCAGGTCATTTATTCCTATGAATCAACTGTCATCTTTATGAGCAAAATCTTCAACTGATATTGGCATAATCCACAGCGTACCTCCTATTCATATTCAAATCAATCCCTCAAAACCTCCCAGAATTAATTAATAGCTATTAAGTAAAGAGAAATTTCAAGATATAAAGCCAATAAAAGATGGTTATAAAACTGAAAACCTTATTATCCCTGTACTATGCCCTGCAACACTTTCATTTTACCTGTAAAAAAGTCCAACAGACAAGGTGGAGGTTTGTTCAGGACCTTTGAAAAATGAACAACATTGTTATCCCCCTATCCACTGTTGTTCTTAACCCTCATACACTACCAGCATCTATCCAAACTAGAAATAAATTCTTTACTCTGATTTACTTATGTACTACATTCTTTAGCATTCCAGTGAATGAAGCTGGTCAATGCCTTTGGATCTTCACTTAGGAAGAGAAACAATTCACCTAAGCAGTAATGCCTTAAGGTTTTATTGAGAGCCTTTCTTATTTCTCACAAATTCTGGATGATATAATTTTTCCTAAAGATTCAACTTTGCTGCAATATGTGGATGATTAACTTCATTGCTCTTCTTCTCTGGTCTTCTCACAGGAAGACAGCATCTACCTGTTAGAACTTTGGGCCTTAGAGGGACAGGAAGTCTATAAAGAAAATTTGCAATTTGTCCAAACTATGATTTGATATTTGAGACATCTGATATTGGAACAAGGACTACACCTGGACCCTGGTAGGTGTCATGATGTCCTAAGTTTCTCAAGGCCCCAAACTAAGCATCAATTGCAAGGCTTTTTCAGACTAAGTTACTGTTACCAAACTTCAATGCTAAATCTCTCTTATGGCAAAACCTTTGCATGTTTTACTAAAGAATGCCACTCCCAACCCAATTTTATGTGAAGAACAGATGGCATAGCCTTTAAAGCCTTAAAGGAGAGTTTAATGAACCCACCCATTTTGGGGTTATGCTAATCATCAGAAGCCCTTTTTCCTTTTTTGTGTATGATAAGGAAGGAATGCCCTTGGGGTACTCACTTGAAAATATGGAGATCACCATAGACTCACAGAATATTATAGTCAGTAATTGAACCATGTGTTTCAGGGATACTCACCTTGCCTTAGAGACATTCCTGCTACTGCTCTTCTGGTTAAGGCCACAGAGAAAATTGCTGTGGAATCCCCTTTCAATATCTTTGTACCCCATGAAGTAGAAGCACAGAGTCCCAAACAAGATAAATGCAAATAGGCCTACACCAAGACACAGTATAATTACAATGGCAAAGTTTAAAGACAAAGAGAGAATCCTAAAAGTAGTAAGACAAAAGCACCTTGTCACTTATAAGGGAGCTCCCATAAGATGTCAGTTGATTTCTCAACAGAAACTTTGCAGGCCAAAAGGGAGTGGCAAGAAATATTCAATGTGATAAAAAGCAAGGAACTACAACCAAGATTCCTCTACCCAGCAAGGCTATCATTTAAAATTGAAGGACAAATAAAGAGCTTCTCAGACAAGAGAAAGCTAAAGGAGTTCATCACCAATAAACAAATATTACAAGGAATTTTAGAGGGACTGCTTTAAGGTGGGGGAAAAATCAAAATTATGAACAGTAAAATGACAATAGTACAAATCAACAATTAACTTCAATTTAAATAGGTTAAAAGCTCCAACCAAAAGATATGAAGAGTATAGCACTGAGTGAAGTGTCAAACAGAGGAAGACAGATGTAAGTTGACTTTGCTTATAGGTGAAATCCAAAGAATAAAATAAATATGTAGAACAGGAACAGATCCATAATATAGAAAATATTTGGTTTGTTTCTAGATGGGAGGAAGGTTGGGGGAGGGGATGAAATAAGAGGAAGAGATTGGAAAGTTTAGTTTGGTGGTTACAAAGTAATAGTCATGGGGATATAGGGTATAACATGGGAATATAGTCAATAATGTTACAATAAATATGAGTGGCATCAGATGGGTACTAGATTTGTTAGGGTGATGGGAGGAGAATGGGAGGGGTAGGTGAAATAGGATAATAAATCATAAGGTATTAATGGAAATTCATGGTCACAAAAGAGTCACAAGTATATAAACTGCATCCTTGTTCACTATATAGAGCATAGAGTCAATAACATTGTAATAACTATATAGGTGTCAAATGGGAACCAAATGTATCAGAATAAGGATTTTGCAAGTTACATAAATGTCTTATCACTATGCTGTAAACTGAAACCAATATAATATTGCATATCAAATGTAATTGAAAAATAAAAATAAATGAGAAAAAAGTTCTCTATGAGTTTGTTTCTGCTTTATTTGTTTGTTTTATTCTTTAGATTCAACATATATATGAAATCATATGTTATTTGTCTTTGTATGACTTACTCCACTAAGCACAATACCCTCTAGGTCCCTCCATGTTGTTGCAGATGGCAAGATTTCTTTCTTTTTCACAGTTGAGTACATGAAGGGAAACCCAAATGAACTGAAATTTATTTATAGAAAATTGTATATTTATTCTTAGATGTTTAAGCTTCAGTCATGTTCAAAGTGCTCTCTGTTTGATAAAATATACCTGTTGAAGTGCTTTTTTCACTGCTCAAAAAAAGTGTTTGAACTTGTTGATTTTGATGCCTTTTAATGCTTTTGCCATTTGTTTCACCTCTTCAATATCAGCAAAACATTTCCCTTTGAGCAATTTTTTCAACCTGTGTGACAAAATAAAGTCACTCAGGGTGAGATCACTTGAATAGGGAGGATGGAGCATGGGGATCATGCAATTTTTGGTCAAAACTGCTGAATACTCAGTGCAGTGTGGGCAGGTGCATTATCAAGCCACATGTTGTTCATGTAAATCACCCATCATGAAATGGGCAAATGTATTGAAAAATCAGTCTCAAAACAAAAAGATTCTCTAAAGCTGAATGCATCCTCTCACACAATCCCAGCTGGTACAGGTGAGTTCCTAGAACTCTCACCCAGCTAGGGAGACCTGTATTACAAGAGGCCCCACTCCAGAAGATAATTCTGGGGTTTTGGGGCCTACCCTAATATTAACAGAAAAGAGAAAAATCTGAACAGATTCAGAAAAAACATTTGACAAAAATCAACATCCATGAAAAATAATAAACATCAATTAATAAAATAGATACATTAAAAATTAAAAGTAAAGACCACTCTTTTAATCTAATAAAAATGTGTTACTTTTACATAAATTCTTCACTAAGCATCATTCTTAATAGAATAAGTTTTTCCTCTGAGAGCAGGAAGGAAAAAAGGAAACCTATTAGCACTATTTCTATTCATGAATCTATTAGAGATCCTAGCAAGCAGACAAAAAGGAACAAAAAAGAGAGAGAGAAGAAGAAAAGAAATAAGGTTTGGAAAGAAATAAAAATGTCATAAAGAAATAAAACACAACATGACTATGAAGAAAATAAAAGATAAATGTTAGAGAATTAAAATTTTTAAAATTATATTATTTATAATTCTATCAAAACACACCAAATATCTAGCAATAACTCTAGTGAAATATGTGTAAGACCTTTATCCAGAAGAAAATTTTTTAACTTTTATTTTTAAACTCAGGGATATATCATGTTCACAGATTGGAAGATGCGATATTATTCAGACGGCAATTCTTTACACTCTGATGCATAGATACAATGAAATTCCAATAAAATTCCTACAGGACTTAGTGGAAACTTGGATGTTGATTCTGAAATGTATATGGAAAAGCAAAGAACACTGGCTTTATATTCAGCTGAGTATTACCTTTACGTGTTCTCTATTTTTTTCATATAGCTTGAAGTTACTTTCAAGTATCCTTTTACTTCAACCTAAAAATACCCTTTTAGCATCTAGTAGGTCAGGCCTACTAAAGAAAACTCCTTCAGCTTTTGTTTATATGGGAATATCTTAATGTTTTTCTTTATTTCTGGAGGATACATTTGCCACATAAGGACTTTTTGGTTGACAGTTTTCTCATATGTTGAATTTGTTATCCCAGTGACTTCTGGAATCCATAGTTTCTGCAAAGGAATTCGCTGTTATTATTATCAAAGATTCCTTATACATGACTAATTACTTCCCTCTTGCTGCTTCCAAGATTCTTTGTCTTTGGGTTTGGCAGTTTATATAGAACATGACTCAGTGTGGGTTTCTTTGAATTTATGCTGCTTGAATTTTGTTAAACTTATTGGATGTATAGATTTATGAATTTTATTAAATTTGAGAATGTTTTGTCCATATTTCCTCAAAAACTCTGAAATTTTCTCTCTCTCCTCTCCTCTGGGGACTCCCACAATGTGTTGGTTGATATGTTTGCTGGTATCTCACAGATCTCTAAGGCACTATGCATTTTTATTCTTTTTTTCTCTTCCTTCTCAAACTGCCTCATTTCAACTGACCAACTTCAAGTTTGCTGATATTTTTTCTGCTTATTCAAATCTTCTATTGAACTCCCTCTGATAAAATTTCACTTCAGTCATTGTATTTTTCAAGTCCAGAATTTCTATTTGGTTCCTTTTTAAATTCTCTGTCTGTTTATTCATTTTTGGCAAAGAATTCTGTTTGTTTAAACATAGTTCTCCTGGCTTGTTTTACTTTTTGTTCATAGATACCTTTAGTTCTTTGAGCGCCCTTACAATAACTAATTTAAATTTTCTCTCCAGTAAACCCAAAGTCTGAAATTTCTCAGTAATATTTTCTGTCCATTTCTTTTCTTACTGTGAATGGGCCATACTTTCTGACTTCACCAAATGCCTCATAATATTGTGAAAACTATACATTTAGAATAGTATCATGTGATAACGCTGAAAATCAGATTTTCTCCTCTCCCTGGGACTTCTATTGTTGCTTGCTATGGATTGTAGTTGTTCCTTTGTTTAGTGACTTTTCTAAATGACTTTTGTATAGATTGTATTACCTCTTGTACATAGTCACTAAAGTCTCCATTCTGTTAGTTTGATGGTCAGCTAGTGATTTGAACAGAGATTTTCTTAAATGTCTGGAACCAAGAAGAAAAATAGAAAATATCTCTCAGCCTTTGGAGCTGAGCTTTATGTATGTGTGTTGGGGCATGCTTCAACACTCATCTTGTACAGTTCACAACTCCCTTTGCCTTCACTTCCTGCTTGTGCATGGATTGAAGATCAGCCAGAGATATGATCTCATGGCCTTCTCAGGTCTTTTCTATCATGTGCCCCAAGTTGAGCATGCATATGGCCTTTAACCTTCCCAGCAATATGTGAATATTTTCACAGCCCTTTTTGCCCAAAGTACCTCACTTCCCAGCTCTTCCTTCCAGCTTTTCTGCCTATCTGTTACTTTCCCAAACTGATGTTTTTTTGCCCCATGTGACAGCTGTTGGTTCATTGCCATTTAAATATTTTTGACAAATGCCCTGAGCTGCGTTTCCATTCTCAGATAGTTATGAGTTAAGTGAAATAAAGACAAGTTATTGGCATTCATCATGCAGGAAGCCACCTGACATATCAAACCAGAAAGTCACAATTCTTTGACAACAATTCCACTCTGATTCCTCTGACACCAAGAAGCTACAGCAGTAGCACTGTCTTCAAGGTTACAGCTCTGCTGGGAAGGAAGAAATGAACCAAGAATAACGCAAGACACCACGAAGCTCTCCTATTGAGTTTCTGTTACCTTTTCCTGTTTTAGCATTTCCTTGGTATCTATCAACACTCCATTCCTCTCCAGAGTTCTGATAAAGTTGACTCCAACAGTTTTTACTGGTTTTTCATTGTTCTGTGTAAGGATGGATCCTTCAAGTTCTCTATACCACCATTTCATTTTATGTCACTCTATTAAACCTCTTTTGAATTCTACTCATGCATCACAGTTCCTGGACTTTGAAGAGCTTCCAGGAAACTCACTCATTTGGTAAACAGTGATTAAATACCTACTTTATTCCTGGTACTATATATGATGCAGTCCAAATGGGGGAGCCCCTCACTATAAGAACGTTTGTCCCCTTTTCTTAGATCCTTGGCTCCCCAGCCTTGCCTTTCTCCTAGTCCCTAGCCTTAATCACCCTCTCAATCAATCTTCCCTGGTCCTTAGCCTTAAAGAATGGATTACTTCCAGCCTGAATTAGAGAGTGTCTCCTTTCTACCTTTTGCTTTGCTTTAAACAATTATTATGTACCTTGTGAATTATGCACTTCAGCCTTTTTCAAGCCTTTCCAGACCCCGCTGCTGGGTAGGCAACATCACCCAATGGATTGCTTAAGCCACAGGAGGTGGTCACAGGCTCAATTCCATCATGTAGCCACGCTATGACAGTGACTTTGGGACCTGCTTCTTGGGAAAATGCTTTGAAATATAGTAACTGAATCTATTTTTCCTCCTCTAGGAGCTGTGATACAAATAATTCCCCAGCAAGGCTTCCACCCCATTCTGACTAAAGAAATCAACACACAGCCTCCCAGGGGGATCTCAAAACCCCTTCCCTTTTTAGATCAGATAGAGTCAGAGCTTCATGAGTCCCTAGTAAGTAGGGAAAATGGCCACATTCAGCAGGAAGCAGATATAGAAAAAGAAATCTCCTGGCAGCTGTTCTCCTGTTGTGAGGCAGCCTGGCAGCTTGCCCAATATGACTTGTTACTGCTACCCGGTGTTTTGGGCCATTTCTATCATTTTTGTGCAGAAACCCCGGAAGGGAGCTCTGGGACTTGGATGATCCCCCCACACGGGGTTGATTGGCCCTCCCAGCCTTCCCTTCCCAAGCCCTGCTGAACTGGGAGTATCGGACTCATTCCCACCTTGCCAGTCACCAAGAGTGTTTTGGTCTCAGCCCTCTGGACTCCCTGCCCTTCCTACTCCATTATTCCCAGGGAAAAATCATGTGCTGAGGAAGATTGCTCTTGGATTTCAGCTGTGCTGACTTGGGCAAGAGATAATAAAGATTTGAACTCGCTGAAGTCAGACGTACAACACTGAGACAATTCCCCAGAATGTAGAAACCTTGAGATAAAGGCAAGATGGGACTAGAGAGGAGGTCCCTAAAGCCTGTCCAAGAAAACACAATTGAAAGGCCGACCAGGAGCCAAGAAAGAGGACCCTGAGAGACAAAAATGGCTGTTGAGAAATCCACAAATTGCAAGTAAACACCTGAAGGTTGGAGAGAAGGGGGCGAGTCAGGGAGAGGGAAGGGAGCAGAGACTACAACAGGATCCGAGCGGTGCAGTTCGGGGGAGGAGAGAAACCACGGAGGAGCTGGGCTTTGGAGCTGCATGCTGGGGGTGGAGTTTGGGAACCAGCCTCTGGAACTTTTGAGTGGTAGTAGGGGTGAGCGAGGACTCTGAACTGCAAAGATGACACCCCAGCTCTAGGCCCCCTGAAGACCTACACAGGGTTGCAGTCCCTGTTCCTAGCCCGCTGCAAAGGCGACCCTGCCATCTCAGGCCAGGCCCACAGCTTTGGAGTTATGGAGTGTGCACTTCCTCATGCACCCCAGGGTTCTGAAAGCAGTGTGAGCCATAGACAGCCAGATGCTGAATCAGAACTAGGAAGAAACACTGATTTGATAGCATTCACCCTAGCCAGCAGAAACAAGGCTCGGAACAGCTTCCCCAGCAAAGGGCAGAAGGCAAAGCTGCCCTTGGAGAGCCTTTTGTGGCCTCTACCCTGGATATATGCGCATAGCCTCCAAACGCAGTAGGAGATCAGAAACAAGAAACAAACAACCAACTGTCTCCCAAAAATTGACCCCCAGTGCCACCTAGTATCTGTTCTACAACAAGACACCACAAAAGCAACAATCTGGGGACTGAACATAAAGCCCTCATGTCAAAGAAGAAGAACCAAGGGGACAGGATCAATTCCTTAAAAACTAAAACTCCTCAGAAAGAACATGAAATTTACCAAGAAGTCAACTTCTTAGAAGTGGAAGGGTCTGATTTAAGTGACAGAGAATTTAAAGCAGCCATTTTAAGGATGTGAGAGAAATAAAAACCTATTGGCAGAACACCTTAGCTGAGATAAATAACATAAAAAAAGGATATAAATGACATAAAAAAGGAACTCTGTGGACAAAAAGAACAATTTCTTAAAGAAATTCAAAACATAAGAAAGATAGAGTGGGGAGAGGAGTTGGAAAGCTGGGTGCAAAAGGTGAAGGGATTGATAAATACAAATTGGTAGTTAAAAAATCATCATGGGGATGTAAAGTACAGCATATAAAATACAGTCAATAATGTTGCAACAACTATGTATAGTGCCAGAAGGGTACTAATCAGAAGGATCACTGCATAAATTATATAAATGTCTAAAAACTATGCTGTACACCTGAAACTAATATAAAATAATATTAAATGTCAACTGTAACTGAAATAAATAAATAAATAAAAAGATGAGTGACTCATAAAAAAAAAAAAGAAAGAAAGATAGAGACAAAAATACGAGAAATAAATAATACGATAAAAGAAGTGAGAAATGAAATAACTACCATAGGAAACAGGACCAACCAGATGGAGGAAATAATTAGTGATATTGAAGATGAGAACTTGGAAACAGCACAGAAAGTGAAAGAGAGGAAATATAGAACCAAAAGGATTGAAAGAACTCTGCAAAAAACATCCGACTCCATGAGACAAAACAACATGAGGATAATAGGAATAGAAGAGGGGGCAGAGCAATCTAGAGAGAGCATACTCAAACAAATCGTAGATGAGAACTTTCGAAACCTATGGAAAGATCTGGAACCCCAAGTTCAAGAAGAAAACAGGTCCCCCAGATACCTGGACCCTAACAGATCTTCTCCAAGACACATGGTACTTAAGACGTCCAAAACTAAAGACAAAGAGACAATTTGCAAGGCAGCCAGGGAAAAAAGAACTATAATCTTTAGAGGAAACCCCATCAGGCTGGCATCAGATTTCTCAACAGAAACTCTACAAACCAGGAGAGTGTGGAATCCAATATTCAAAAATATGAAAGAGGGAAACTTCCAGCCAAGAATAAATTATCTAGCAAAATTATATTTCAGCTATTACAGTGGAATAAATCCCTTCTCAGACAAACAGAATCTGAGGGAATTTGCCAGCACAAGGCCAGCACTACTAGAAATACAGAAGGAGACTCTTTGACATGAAACAAAACATCAGGAAAAATGGAACAAAGTTGGGGCAACAAGAAAGAAACAAAAACAAACAAACAAACAGAAAGAAAGAAAGAAATAAGTAACGGCCACAGGAAATCCTCATATATCGATCATCACTCTAAATGTTAATGGACTGAACTCACCAATAAAAAGACACAGAGTAGCAGACTGGATTAAAAAACAGAACCCACACATATGTTGTCTTCAAGAAACATACCTCAGCTATAAGGACAAAACAGACTCAGAGTGAAAGGATGGGATGCAATACTCCAAGCAAATGGTAACCACAGAAAAGCAGGAGTGGCCATACTGATATCTGATGAAATAAACTTCAAGTTAAAAAAGATAGTAAAAGACAAAAATGGTCATTACATAATGATAAAAGGCACAATTCAACAACAAGAAGAGTTGACACTAATCAACATATATGCTCCCAAACAGGATGCGCCAAAATACACAAAGAAACTACTAACAGACTTGAAAGGAGAAACTGATGAATACACAATCATAGTGGGAGACTTAAACACCCCGCTAACAGCCATGGACAGATCATCCAAACAGAAAATAAATAAGGAAATAACAGCTCTAAATGACACATTACCCAATTGGTAATAATTGACATTTACAGGACACTTCATCCAAAATAGACTACACCTTCTTCTCCAGTGCGCATGGAACATTCTCAAGGACAGACCACATGCTGGGACACAAAAGTAGCCTCAGCAAATTCTAGAAGATCGAAATCATACCAAGTGTATTCTCAGACCACAAAGCTTTGAAATTGAAGATCAATTGGAAAAGGAAAGGAGAAACAACTACATATATATAGAGATTAAACAACAGCTTATTAAAAAAGGACTGGATAAAAGAACAAATAAAAGATGAGATTAAAAAATATATAGAAACTAATGACAATGAAAATACAACGTATCAGAATTATTGGGACACAGCGAAAGCGGTAATAAGAGGGAAATTTATATCATTACAAGCCCATCTTAAAAAACAAGAAAAATCACAAGCAAACATCTTAGCATCCTATCTCAAACAACTAGAAAAAGAAGAGCAGACAAAACCCAAAGGCAGCAGAAGGAAAGAAATAATAAAAATTAAAGCAGAGCTAAACCAATTAGAGAACAGAAAGACAATAGAAAAAATTAATATAACGAAGAGCTGGTTCTTTGAGAAAGTCAACAAAATTGACAAATACCTGGCGAGACTAATCAAAGGATGAAAGGAAAGGACACAAATATCCAAAATTAGAAATGAAAGGGGAGAAATTACCACAGATACCACAGAAATGCAAAGGACTATAAGGAATTATTATGAAGGACTTTATGCCATGAAATGTAACAACCTAGAAGAAATGGACAAGTTTCTAGAAACTTATAGCCTACCAAGACTGAACCAAGAAGAACTGGATAATCTAAATAGACCCATCAATAGCAACGACATTGAAATGACTATCCATAACCTCCCTAAAGGCAAAAGCCCTGGACCAGATGGTTTCACCAACGAGTTCTACCAAACATTCAAAGAAAAATTAACGCCTATCCTCCTCAGACTCTTCCAAAAAATTGAAGAGGAAGCAATACTTTCGAACTCATTCTATGAGGCCAACATTACTCTAAAACCAAAACCTGGCAAAGACAACACAGAAAAAGAAAACTATAGACCCATATCTCTGATGAACACAGATGCAAAAATCCTGAACAAAATATTATAAATAGAATACAACAATGCATCACAAAGCTCATACATCAAGATCAAGTGCGATTCATCCCGGGAGCACAAGGATGGTTCAACATACGAAAATCAATCAATGTGATACACTACATAAACAAAATCAAAGATAAAGACCATATGGTCATTTCAATTGTTGCAGAAAAAGCTTTTGACAAGATACAACATCCATTTTTGATTAAAACACTAAATAAAATAGGTATAGAAGGAAAGTATGTCAATATAATAAAGGCCATATATGACAAGCCTTTGGCTAACATCATACTGAATGGGGAAAAGCTGAAACCTATTCCCCTAAAAATCAGGAAAAAAGCAGAGATGCCACCTGTCGCCACTGATATTTAATATACTATTGGAAGTTTTAGCCACAGCAATCAGGCAAGAGAAAGGAATCAAAGGTATCCAAATTGGGAAAGAAGAGGTCAAATTGTCACTATTTGCTGATAACATTATCCTTTATATAAAAAATTCCAAAGATTTCACCAGGAAACTACTAGAAACAATTAATGAATATACTAAAGATACAGGATACAAAATCAATGTACAAAAATCAGCAGCATTCCTTTATACAAACAATGGATCCTCAGAAAAAGAAATAAGGGAGTCTATTCACTTTGCTATCACAACAGAAAGAATGAAATTCCTGGGAATTAACTTAACAAAGAACGTGACAGACTTATACACAGAAAACTATAAGACACTTTGGAAAGAAATTGGAACAGGCTTTAAGAGGTGGAAAAATATCCCCTGTTCGTGGATGGGAAGACATAGCATTGTTAAAATGGCCATTCTGCCCAAAGCAATCTACAGATTTAATGCAATACCCATCAAAATCCCACAATCATACTTTCGTGAAAGAGATAAAAGAATTATTAGATTTATATGGAACCATAAAAGACCTCGAATTGCCAAAGCAATACTACATAAAAAGAATAAGGCTGGTGGCATTACACTTCCTGACTTCTTTTTATATTACAAAGCATCAATAGTCAAAACAGCTTGGTACTGGCAGAAGAACAGAAATATAGACCAATGGAATAGAACTGAAAACCCAGAAATAAACCCACAAATTTATGGACAAATAATTTTCGATAAAGGAGCAAAAAACATACAATGGGGAAAAGACAGCCTCTTTAGTAGGTGGTGCTGGGAAAACTGATAAAACATATACAAAAGAATGAACCTGAGCTGTGAACTCTCTCTATATACAAAAATTAACTAAAAATGGATTAAAGACCTTCATATAAGACCTGCAACAATAAAGTGTAAAGAAGAAGACATTGGTACTAAATTTATAGACCTAAGACTCAAGGAAGACTTCATGAACCTGTCTTCAAAGGCAAGGGAAGTAAAAGCAAATATAAATGAATGGGACTATATAAAACTAAAAAGCTTCTGCACAGCAAAAGAAACCATCAACAAGGCAAAGAGACAGACAACTGAACGGGAGAAAATATTTGCAAATAACGCATCAGAAAAGGGTCTAATATCTAAAATATAGAAAGAGCTAACAAGACTTAACAACAAAAAAACAAACAACCAAATTGAAAAGTGGGCAGAAGAACTAAACATACACTTCTCCCACGAAGAAAAACAAATGGCCAGCAGACATATGAAAACATGCTCATCCTCATTAGCTTTCAGGGAAATGCAAATCAAAACCACAATGAGATACCACCTCACACCTGTGAGAATGGCTATTATCAACAAGATAAAGAATAACAAATGCTGGAGAGGCTGTGGAGAAAAAGGAACACTTGCACACTGCTGGTGGGAGTGCAAATTGGTACAACTACTGTGGAAGGCAGTGTGGAGGTTCCTCAGAAAATTGGGAATGGAGCTACCATTTGACCCAGCAATCCCCCTTCTGGGAGTCTACCCAAAGAACTTGAAAACCTTTGTCCTCAAAGACTTATGTACCCCAATGTTCACTGCAGCGCTGTTCACAGTGGCCAAAACATGGAAACAACCAAAGTGCCCTGAGACAGATGACTGGATAAAGAAGCTGTGGTACATATACACAATGGAATATTACTCAACTATAAGAAAAGATGAAATATTGCCATTTGCGACAAAATGGATGGACCTGGAGATCATCATGCTTAGTGAAATAAGCCAGACAGAATATATAAAGAACTGTATGACTTCACTCATATGTGGAATATAAAACTGAAAGCAAAGAAAAAAAGAAATGAACAAACAAATAACCCATGGACACAATCAATAGTTTAATGTTTATTTGGGGATGAGTGGGTTAGGGAGGGGAGAAAAGGGAGGGGGTGGGAGCGGAGTGGGGGAAGCTAAATATAAGGTGATGGAAAAAGAAGTCACATTATATGGTGAACTGATTATCCATCAAGTTAACAATGCACTGTAGAATTGTATGCCTGAAACCTATGTAATCCTTGCTAAGAGATGTCACCCCAATAAGTCTAACAATAAAAATGAATTTAAAAAAAAAAAAAAAGAAAATATAAACTGGCTTGGCCCCTTCCCCACAGACAGTTCTGTTGGTGGCGCCCTGCAATGATCAGGCTTCCTGATCCTCCTACTTTGGCTTCCCTGGATCAGGCTGTGTGCATAGTCCCCATGTCTAGCCCCCTGAAGCATCCTTGGGGTTGGGAGCGGCCTCAGCCCCAAGGAGATAGAGCACCTGGAGCATGAGGTGGTGGCCACAGAAAGGAGGATGGGAGCTAACCAACAAGTGGTGCTCAATGTGTATGACTGGATGAATGAGTACACCTCATCCATTGGAATTGGAGTTTTTCATTCAGGAATTGAAGTATACAGCAGAGAATTTGCTTATGGTGGCTAAACTTACCACTTTTCTGGAATATTTGAAATTTCCCCAGTAAATACTCCTGAACTAGGAGAAACATTTAAATTTAACTGTTGTTTTAGGAAACAGTGACTTCTTAGAAGGTGATACAGAAAAAATTATAGAAGAACTAAGAAAAGAATACAAAGGCAACACCTATCATTTGATGCACAAAAACTGCAATCACTTTTCTTCAGCTTTCTCAGAGATTCTCTGTGGGAAGGAGATTCCTCGCTGGATCAATTGCCTCGCCTACTTCAGCTTCTTTATCCCCTTTCTCCAGAGCTTCTTCCCAAATGAGTGACTCCTCCCCCACAGCCCTGCAGCCCAGTGTCAGCCAGGAGCAGCAGGATGAACTGGAGCAAGTGGAGGACGCTGTCGTGTCCACATCCATGGCAAGCACCACAGCTGGCCCCAGGCCCAGGGACCACATGTAGCTATAAACTGCTCCAAAGTCACACATCCAGAATCATCTCTGGCAGTGGAATATCACTAGCGATAAGTGAAAGCGTTGGTGTCCTTTGGATAGTTTGTATACAAAGATGGTTCTTCCCCAGATCTGTTTTCAGCTCAGGATTCTATTTGTAATCAAATCACTCAGCACAGGATGGAGGACTTTATATGAAGTTGCCCTCTTGTTTTTTTACCCACTTATAAATTTGGACTTGTTCTTTTGTTTTATACAAACTCTGTTTACAGTATTTTGTATCACTGTTTACAACTCTTGCATGGACTCCTACAATCATGAAAGAAGAAAAGCTTCATGTGTTTAAAAATTAGGCAGGTCATTTTTGTACACTCCCGACAACTGCCAGGATGATAGCAACAATATTAGGCACACAACAAGGTACTTATACAATTAGAGTTGCCGTTATTTGCTTAAGACCTGTCTTATAGTTTGCTTTTGTTTTTGTTATGGTTTTGGCACCGGGATGCAGAGAGGTGAAGGAGCACACACAGCCCTGTAGGCTTGGGATCTTGATCTGCAGGGGAGGTGACCTGGCTCAGGGCCTGGTTCCTCTCAGTACTCTGCAACCTCCCACCCTGAGTAGCACATCTCTTAAGGTTGTAGTCCAACTGTGGCTGTCTTTCCTGTTGTACACCCACCTGGGCAGGTGGTTCATTGTTGCATCTGTCCAGCTTCCCTGCCTCTGATTCTGAATTAAGATGTTTTTCATACATTCTTCCTAGTTTTTGATGAGTGGTTTTGCACATGTGTCAGGGGAGCTTTGTTTTTATTTTAATACATATTGCTATCCTCCATGCACAGGATTTTATTGATGGGGTAGGAATATCTTAAATGGTAGCTTTGTGAGTACCAGCATGAGTTGACATTCAACTGCTTTTAACTAGTCAAGCTACCTTTTATACTAGACCTTGAAAATTAGTCTAAAGTAATACACTCCAAAAAAGTAATTCTTTGATATTTCAAATATTTTATATACCTTATTAGAAGGCATCTGTTGATTTGTTAGTTTGCTGTGGGAGTAGTTTCACCTTATAATAAAGAGCCTACTCTCATTGACCTCTTGTTTAAAAATCACATTCGCGTGTCTTAGAATTCATCCTTTTCTATTCTCTCAAATGTATGTCTGTTACATAACATACTCTAAGGATAAAATTGTCAACACAGATAAGTCCTCACTAACAAGGAATCTGTCTCCTCAAGTCTACTCTCAGTCAGACCCTTGGATGTAAGAGCCAAGTCATTTCATGTCAGATTCCATTTTTCTGCCTTAAAGATGAATGTCCTACATAAAATACTGGATGCTGTGTATAAATTATCTAAGGCAGTGACTTCACCTTTATATATATTGTTAATTTTAAAATCATCTACTTTTATTTAAACTTCAAAATTGGATTGTTTGCTATTTCTCTTTGTAAAGAGACATATCTTTCAGTAAACTACATTTTTCACTTTTTCATATATATATAAACTGCCAAGGCCTCATTATTCAGGACTCTTGAGCCACTTTCCTGCTAGAGCCCACTCCTACCTCTTAGGAGTGTACTTTTCCTTTCAATAAACTTTCTCTTCGATTCACCTTATTTTCCTTTTAGTAAACTGCCTCTGCTTCACCTCTATACTTTGGTGTGTGTCTCATTCAATTCTTGCTCAAGATACCAAGAACCTGGACACCCACCAAGAGGGACCCCATTCTCTGATAACATGTGTAAGTGGAGTCTAAATTAAAATTTTAAACTCTGAGGAGGACAAGATGGTGACTGGAGAAAAGGTCCCTAAAGCCTCTCCTAGAAAACACAATTGAACGGCCACCCAGGAGGCAAGAACAAGAAACCTGGGTGACAAAAATGGCAGCTGAGAAATCCACGCATTGCAAGTAAACACCTAAAGGATGGAAAGAAGGGGGCGAGCAGGAGAGAGAAGAGGGAGCAAAGATGGGTCGCAACAGGACCCGATTGCAAATGATGGCAGTGCATGGGAGGGGAGAGGCCAAGAGGCGACAAGAGGAAAAGCCCTAGCAACAGTCGGAGTCGATGGGGAGCTGGGCTGGGGAGCTGGAATTTGGAGCAGCGAGTTGGGGACAGAGCCTCTGGAACTTTTGAGTGGGTGCAAGGCTGAGCTAGGACTCTGAACTGCAGAGAGGACACCTTGACTCTAAGCTCCCTAAGGACCCACAGCACAGGCTCCCGCAACTCCTGCGCAGGGCTGTGATTCCCATTCCCGGCCTGCTGTGGAGGCAGACCGGCTGCCCAGCATGGCACGTGCAGCTGTTCCCATTCCAGCCCACTGCAGAGGCAAGCCAGCTGCCTTGCTACCGTAGGGTCAGACCCACAGCTTCGGACTTGTGCACATGCCTGCTCATGTGCCACTGGGTCCTAAAAGCAGTGTGAGCCTGCAGACTCTGCCCCTACATTTGGCCGCGGAAGCAGGCCCAGGAAGAAAGGCGGATTTGATAGCATTCGCCCCAGCCAGAAAGAGCAGCCTTGGCCCACACCACCCAGCTTCCCCAGCATAGGGCAGAAGGTGGAGCTGCCCCGGTGTGCCTTTATTGGCCTCTCCCCTTTTCTACAACCTCCCCAACCAACTAACCAACTACAGGAAGCAGAGGGACTATGATAGATGCACACCAGCTCCAAATGTAGTAGGAGACCAGAAATAAGAAATAAACAACCCCTCTCTCTCCAATAACTTGCCCCCCCCAGTGCCACCTCATGTCTGTCCTACAGCAAGACACCACAAAAGTACCAATCTGGACTTCGGGGCACTACTACAGAACATAACACCCTCATGTCAAAGAGGAAGAACCCAGCAGACAGAATGAATTCCTTAAAAATTAAAACTCCTCAGAAATATCAGGAAACTCATCAATACAGCTTCTTAGACCCAGAAGTTTTGAACTAAGTGACAGAGAATTTAAAGAAGCCATTCTAAATGCTCTGAGAGGAATGAAAACATACTGGCAAAGCACTATGGCTGAGATAAACAACATAAAAAAGGAGATGAATGACATAAAAAAGGAACTCCATGAACAAAAGAAACAATTTACCAAAGAAAATCAAAATATAAGGAAGATTGAGATGGAAATGAAAAGATAAATAATACAACAAAAGCAGTGAGAAATGAAATAACTGCCATATGAAACAGGGCCAACCAGATGGAGGAAAGAATTAGTGATATTGAAGATCAGAACATGAAAACAACTCTGAAAGAGGAACAGAGGGAATATAGAACCAAAAGAATTGAAAGAACTCTGCAAGAACTATCTGACTACATGAGACAAAAACAACATCAGGATCATAGGAATAGAAGAAGGGGTAGAGCATTCTACAGAGAGCATACTCAAACAAAAAGTAGATGAGAACTTTCCCAACCTATGGAAAGATCTGGAACCCCAAGTTCAAGAAGAAAAAGGGTCCCCTAGATACCTGACCCTAACAGACCTTCTCCAAGACACATGGTACTAAACATTTTCAAAATTAAAGACAAAGAGACAATTCTCAAGGCAGCTAGGGAAAAAAGAACTATAACATTTAGAGGAAAACCCATCAGGCTGGCATCAGATTTCTCAGCAGAAACTCTATGAGCCAGGAGGGAGTAGAATCCAATATTCAAAAATTTAAAAGAGAAGAACTTCCAGCCAAGAATAAATTATCCAGTAAAATTATCTTTCAGATATGAAGGTGGAATAAAGACCTTCTCAGACACACAGATGCTGAGGGAATTTGCCAGCACAAGGCCACCAATCCAAGAAATACTGAAGGAGGCTCTTCAGCCTGAAACAAAACATCAGGAAAAAATGGAACAAAGTTGGATCATCAAGAAAGAAACAAAAATAAAACAAAAACAAAGAAAGAAATAAGTAATGGCTACAGGAAATCCTCACATATCGATCGTCATTCTAAATGTTAATAGACTGAACTCACCAATAAAAAGACACAGAGTAGCAGACTGGATTAAAAAAAAGAACCCATCCATATGCTGTCTCCAAGAAACACACCTCAGCGATAAGGACAAACACAGACTCAGAGTGAAAGGATGGGAAACAATACCTCAAGCAAATGGTAACCAGAGAAAAGCAGAAATTGCCATACTGATATCTAATGAAATAAACTTCAGTTTAAAAAAGATAGTAAAAGACAAGCATGGACATTACATAATGATAAAAGACACAATAAAACAACAAGAAGACTTGACACTAAATAATATATATGCTCCCAACCAGGAGGCACCAAAATATAAAAGAAACTACTAACAGATTTGAAAGGAGATACTGATGAACACACAATCATTGTGGGAGACTTAAACACCCTGCTAAGGGTCATGGACACATCATCCAAACAGAAAGTAAATAAGGAAACATCAGCTATACATGACACATTACAACAATTGGACATAATTGACATTTACAGGACACTTCATCCAGCAAAAAGAGGCTATTCCTTCTTTTCTAGTGTACATGGAACATTCCAAGGATAGACCACATGCTGGGACACAAAAGTAGCCTCAGCAAATTCAAGAAGATCGAAATCATATCAAGTGTATTCTCAGACCACAAAGCTTTGAAATTGGAGATCAACTGTAAAAGGAAAGAAGAAAAACAACACATATTCATGGAAATTAAACAACAGCTTATTAAAAAAGGACTGGATAAAAGCACAAATAAAAGATCAGATTAAAAAATATATAGAAATTAATGGCAATGAAAATACAACATATCAGAATTATTGGGACACAGCGAAAGCGATATTAAGAGGGAAATTTATATCACTACAGGCCTATCTTAAGAAACAAGAAAAATCACAAGCAAACATCTTAGCATCCCATCTCAAAGAACTAGAAAAAGAAGAGCAAACAAAACCCAAAGGCAGCAGAAGGAAAGAAATAATAAAAATTAAAGCAGAGCTAAGCCAATTAGAGAACAGAATGACAATAGAAAAAATTAATATTATGAAGAGCTGGTTCTTTGAGAAAGTCAACAAAATTGACAAACCTCTGACTAGACTAATCAAAGGACGAAAGGAAAACACACAAATATCCAAAATTAGAAATGAAAGGGAAGAAATTAGCACTGATACCACAGAAATAGAAAAGATTAGAAGAAAAGATTATGAAGGACTTTATGCCACTAAATTTTACAACCTAGAAGAAATGGATAAGTTTCTAAAAATTTATACCCTACCCAGACTGAACCAAGAAGAACTGGATAATCTAAATAGTCCAATCAATAGCGAAGACATTAAAACGACTATGCATAATCGCCCTAAAGGCAAAAGCCCTAGACCAGATGGTTTCACCAATGAGTTCTACCAAGCATTCAAAGAAGAATTAATGCCTATCCTCCTCAGACTCTTCCAAAAAAGTGAAGAGGAAACAATACTTCCTAACTCATTCTATGAGGCCCACATTACCGTAATACCAAAGCCTGGCAAAGACAACGCAAAGAAAAAAAGCTATAGACCAATATCTCTGATGAACACAGATGCAAAAATCCTAAACAAATAATCAGCAAACAAAATACAACAATGCATCAAAAAGATCATACATCAAGACCAAATGGGATTCATCCCAGGAGGACAAGGATGTTTCAACATATGAAAATCAGTCAATGTGATACACCACATAAACAAAATCAAAGATAAAGATCATATAGTCATTTCAATTGATCCAGAAAAAGCTTTCTACAAGATACAACATCCATTTATAATCAAAACATTAAATAAAATAGGTATAGAAGGAAAGTATCTCAACATAATAAAGGCCATATATGACAAGCCCATGGCTAACATCATACTGAATGGGGGAAAAGCTGAAGCCTATTCCCCTAAAATCAGGAACAACACAGGGATGCCCCCTGTCACCACTGCTATTTAATATAATACTGGAAGTTCTAGCCACAGCAATCAGGCAAGAGAAAGGAATCAAAGGTATCCAAATTGGGAAAGAAGAGGTCAAATTGTCACTATTTGCTGATGACTTGATCCTTTATATAAAAAATTCCAAAGATTCCACCTGGAAACTATTAGAAACAATTAACGAATGTAGTAAAGTCACAGGATACAAAATCAATGTACAAAAATCAACAGCATGCCTTTATACAAACAATGAATCCTCAGAAAAAGAAATGAGGGAGTCTATTCACTTTGCTATCACAACAGAAAGAATGAAATACCTGAGAATTAACTTAACAAAGAACGGACAGACATATACACAGAAAACTATAAGACACTTTGGAAAGAAATTGGAACAGACTTTAAGAGGTGGAAAAATATCCCCTGTTCATGGGTAGGAAGACTTACCATTGTTAAAATGGCCATTCTGCCCAAAGCAATCTACAGATTTAATGCAATACCCATCAAAATCCCACAATCATACTTTCGTGAAAGAGATAAAAGAATTGGTAAATTTATATGAAACCATAAAAGACCTCAGATTGCCAAAGCAATACTACATAAAAAGAATACGGCTGGTGGAATTACATTCCCTGACTTCAATTTATATTACAAAGCATCAATAGTCAAAACAGCTTGGTACTGGCAGAAGAACAGAAATATAGACCAATGGAATAGAACTGGAAACCCAGAAATAAACCCACAAATTTATGGACAAATAATTTTCGATAAAGGAACAAAAAACATACAATGGGGAAAAGACAGCCTCTTTAGTAGGTGGTGCTGGGAAAACTGCAAAAACATATGTAAAAGAATGAACCTGAGCTGTGAACTCTGTTCATATACAAAAATTAACTAAAAATGGATTAAAGACCTTCATATCAGACCTGCAACAATAAATTGTATAGAAGAAAACATCGCTACTAAACTTATAGACCTAGGACTCAAGGAAGACTTCATGAACCTGACCTCAAAGGCAATGGAAGTAAAAGCAAAAATAAATGAATGGGACTATATCAAACTAAAAAGCTTCTGCAGAGCTAAAGAAACCATCAACAAGGCAAAGAGACAGCCAACTGAATGGGAGAAAATATTTGCAAATAACTCATCAGAAAAGGGTCTAATATCTAAAATATATAAAGAACTAATAATACTTAACAACAAAAAACAAACAACCCAAGTAAAAAGTGGGCAGAAGAACTAAACAGACACTTCTCCCACAAAGAAAGACAAATGGCCAGCAGATATATGAAAAAATGCTCATCCTCATTAGCTATCAGGGAAATGAAAATCAAAACCACAATGAGATACCACCTCACACCTGTTAGAATGGTTATTATCAACAAGACAAGGAATAACAAGTGCTGGAGAGGATGTGGAGAAAAAGGAACTCTGGTACACTGCTGGTGGGAGTGCAAATTGGTACAACCACTGTGGAAGACAGTATTGATATTCCTTAGAAAATTGGGAATGGAGCTACCATTTGACCCAGCAATCCCCTTTCTAGGGATGTACCCAAAAAACCTGAAAACCTTTGTCCGCAAAGACTTATGTACCCCACTGTTCATCGCAGCGCTGTTCACGGTGGCCAAAACATGGAAACAACCAAAGTGTCCTGTGACAGATGACTGGATGAAGAAGCTGTGGTTCATATACACAATGGAATATTACTCAGTCATAAGAAAAGATGAAATATTGCCATTTGCAACAAAATGGATGGACCTGGAGATCATCGTGCTTAGTGAAATAAGCCAGACAGAAAAAACAAAGAACTGTATGACTTCACTCATATGTGCAATATAAATCTGAAAGCAGCAAAGAAAAAAGAAATGAAAAAACAAACAAATAACCCATGGACACAATGAATAGTTTAATGTTTATTTGGGGAGGAGTAGGTTAGGGAGGGGAGAAAGAGGAGGCAGTGGGAGAGGAGGGAGGGGAAGCTAAATATAAGGTGATGGAAAGAGAAGTCACATTAGGTGGTGAACTTATACAACAAGTTGACAATGCACTATAGAATTGTATGCCTGAAACCTATGTAATCCTTGCTAATAGATGTCACCCCAATAAGTCTATCAATAAAAATGAATTCAAAAGAAAAGATAAAGGGTTGCAAAAATCTCATAATGTTTTAAGAATTTGTGTTGGGCCACATTCAAAGCCGTCCTAGGCCACAGGTTGGACATGCCTGCAGAATGTAAGTCACATGAGCACATTACTTTGAGCCATTTATGGCAAAATGTATCCCAGGCACATAAAGCAGTTTGTGGTAGATAGTCTGTACTAAATTAATAGTGGTTGAATGATGATTGTATTAAAATTTCATTACATTATATAAAAAACATAATCTGAAAAATACAAAATGTTAGAAAATATTTTTACATGTAATAGTGGCCATATCAATTCATAAATTCATCCCAGTGGAAAAAAAAGGCTGTGTGTTTATTTGCAGCACAGTTGAGCCTGTGTTTTAACTTTCTATTGTGGCACAACAAATTACCACAACTTAGTGACTTAGAACAACCCCCACTTACTTGCTCACAGTTCCTTAGTCAGAAATCCAGGCATGGTGTGGATAGGTTCTCTGGTCAGGGTATCACAAAACTGTGTCCTCACCCTGAGCTCAGGGCCCCCCTCCACGCTTATGCTGAGACTGTTAGAAGAATTCACGTTTTTCCAGTTGTGTCTCTTTTTCCTTGACAACTGTCAGCAAGTGTGTGTGGAGGGCTGCCCCAACACTAATGATCACCAGCACGCTTTGGCATGTGAGCCTCCATTTTCCAAGCCCTCAGTGGAGAAATGCCTCACATTGAATCCCTCTCACCTGATGACAACAGCCCTGCCCAGGACAGTCCCCTGTCTCAAGGTTAACTGATTTGAGTCCTTAGATACATCTGCAAAAACTTTTGTCAGCAGCATCTATATTAGTGTTTCTTTGAATAACCAGGGGGGAAGGTGAATAACTAGGGTAGGTTTGGGGAACCATCAATGAATCAGCCCAGCACAGCCTATTCCTCCTTTTTTATTTAATTGGGTAATTGTTGAAAATTGAGGTTCAAATAAGTAGATTGTTATGAGTGGTAATAAAATGCATCCTGTCTATTAGCTATGGACATTCTTAAATCTTAAAACCAAATGACATATTTAATATCTTGAAATTAAATTAGACCAAATAAAAATTCAACTGCAGTAATTCATCCTCTTTTTGACACTATAACAGTTATGTACTGCAACATAACAAATTACCCAAACTTAGCAGCTCAAAACAACAAATATGTATTTTCCCCCACAGTTTCCCATATCAGGAATCCAGGAGAAGTTCACATTAATGCTTCTGGCTGAGGGCCTCTCTCAAGGTTGCAATCAAGTTGTCACTAGTGCCTTTGTCATCTGAAGGCTTGACTCGGGCTGGAGGACTCACATGAAACATGGTACACTCAGATGACTATTGAAGGGGCCTCCATTTCTGCCTGGATGATCCCAGGAAGCCTCAGTTACTAGCCATGTGGACTTCACCACAAGGCAGTGAATGACTAGGGAGCTTCTTCCTCCAGAACAGTGATAAGAGAGAGAGCAAGCTGGAGGCTGCAGGGAGCCTTGTGTCCTAGACTGTCTCTCACCATGATGTCAGCCTTCCTGTCAGTTACAAGTGAGTCACTGAGTGCAGCCCACCCCCAGGAGGAGGGAATTATTGCACATCTGAAAGGGAGGCATATCAAAGCATTTATACATGTTAAAACCAAAATTACAATTATAAATCTTGTTTCATTATTTTGTAAGTCAGTGCTTCCTTTATCTGATTTTTTTTAATGCTTTATATTTCACTTTTGGAAAGTAAGGCAAAAGCTTGAGATAGAGAAAGGAGATACAGTAATTATCGTAAGTTTTTTTTGAAATTATCTTTAATAATGATGTTCCTTTCAATAAGTTGCAACAAAGTTGAGAGCATATAAGAGCTAGATCAAACAGTTCCAAGATGTGTGTGCCTTAACAATGTCTTTAAAATTACTGCCTTTGTTTTTTCTCAAAACTTTCAATTTAGTTTGATAATAATATAAAAAAATATTGGCTAAAATGCCAGTTTTCTTACTCAACATAATCTTCACAAACATTTTCCTAATGAAATTGCTTTTCAATATGTTAGAAAACTATGACTCTCATGCCTGTGTATACACCTGGCTTAGCATCATGATGACAGTTATGGTGTAATGCAGTGGGCAGCAATGGTTAACTCCAATCTGCTTTAGGAACAAAGTGTTCCCAAACTGTTGTTCAGTTGGCATTCTAGAATAAATTTTACATTTTTCACTGTGTTTTTTAATGAGATTTAGTAGAAGTGATTTGGACATCAACATGATTCTAAAAAACACTGCTAATGTGCCTCTGAATTTTATTTTAAATCAGCTCTATTGTGTTTTCCATTCACATTTTCTATTCAATCACTGGTTTTCCCTTTAAAATGTTTTCCATTTTAACTTATATTGATCAGCAATGTGCTTTCAAACTTCTGGAAAAATAGTTAATTCAGTTGTATGTGATGTTAAATGTAAGTAACACATCAAATCCTTCACAAGACAGAATTACCTTTTACATCAGATTGAACATTGTTCACCAGGAAAATCTACAGAGATGCTGGTGAGCAAAGGATCACATGACCTATTTTTAGTCAATATATTTCCTGTGACATCCAGCCCTCTCTCTGGCATGACTCATAACAATGTCTGTGGCTCTGTTCCAAGGTGGGTAGCTCTTGCTAAGGATCTTTCCAATAAACTTTGGTATCTTTAATTTAAAAATAAAATACCCAGAATGGTTCACAAGTCACAGTGTGAAAATTTCAGTTTAAGGATTTATGATCAATTAAATACCTGGGCACACAACAGTGATGTCAGAATCAGAACCTATGAAGCCACCATGGGAGCCTCCACAATCCCATCCCAAGATGTAACCTCTGTCCTGGTCTGCTATTTACTATTCTCTTAAGATTCTCTAAATACTTTGTAGTAAGTATATGCCTCAAACCAAATATGATTTAGTTTTGCCTGTTTTTGAACTTCCTGTCCAGTGAACCCATCTTGTATGGTCCCTTCTGAGACGTAGCATCAAATAGGAGAGTTAACCCTTGTTGTGAGGCTGTCCTTCATCCATTTTTATTGTTGAATGCCTACATTTTATGATTATATCACAATTTTGCTACTTTCCTGTTGATGCATAAGTGTTTACTCTACTTTTTGTCATAAGCATCAGTGTGCATGTCACCTGAGGCACAAGGCAAGAACTTCCCCAGAGAGGATGGTCAGGAGCAGGACTGCTGGGCTCTGTGGGGTGTATGCTTTAACCAGACTCCATATGCTCATTTGATTTCCAAAGTACTTGGGCCAAGTTAAACCTTTACCAGGAATGTGTAAGTCTTCAAGTTGCTGATGTGTTTGTTCTGAAAATTAAAATCTCAGCTGAAGGGAAGAAATTAGGTACAGGAATTAAGAGGAAAGCCACTAACTTGGTCACAATAGTTCTTTAGATTCTATTAATAATGTTCTTGACATAATTTTGTTCCATATACCTCAGCACTCTACTTATAGTGCACAGGACTAGTTAATGCTTCCTTTAGCATAAGCACATAGTGTCATTTTATGTTTGCATTCTAACATAATAAAAAGGAAAAAGGAGGGAGGGAGACAGAGAGGGAAGAAAGAAAGGAGAAAGGACAAAAGATAACAAAAGAGAGAACTAGGGGGAGAAGAATTGGAAGCAGTGAGTGCAGATAACTTCAACATGCAGGGAAATAATAGAGACTAATGAAAACTTAAGAGAGCTTTATTAGTTATCCATTGCTGAGCAACAAACTATCCCCAAATGTAGTGGTTTAAAACAACAAACATTTATTACCTCAAAGAAATAATACAAAAACAAGAAATTGGAGCACATGCTGGGGCAGAAGTTGGGTAAAGAGAAGGATTTTACAAGATAGGATAAGTAACAGGTTGTTGGTACACAGATGAAAATGGTTTTATTAGTCAGGTTCTTACAAGAAGCAGATCCCAAGATGGGATTACAGCCAGCAGTATTTTATTAGGAGAAACACCATCGGAGACTATGGAGAAGGAGCCATAAAAGCTGGTAGAGCCAGCAGACTGGGATGCAAGTGTGATGTTCTGTCAGTCCCCAGAAGGTTAAAGCTAAGCCCACTGTAAAGGGTTAAAGCCAGGCCCGCTGCCCAGGCTTGACCTTGGTATAATCAGTCCATGTCTGGGGTTGAGGAATTCCTGGGGCTGACATTTACTGCAAACGTACTGCCTTATATAACCATGAAAACCTAAACAATTGCTATTGGGCAGATGCAGCAAGATGCCACTTTTGTTTGAATACGTATATATAGACCCAGGTGTGCCATAAAGGGGCTTGCTTGTTGGTTTGTTTATGGTCCCCCATGTCGGTTCCATGTGTGTTTTTTCAATTGGGTGTGCCACCACTGAAACCTGCCCTGCCTGGAAACCTTGGCAATGACATTTGGCATAGTTAGCAGGATGAGGTGAATACTACCCCCAGCACCTCTAAGGGCCCCCGGGTAGAAGAAATGTGGCCTCCCACCTCCCTATGGCACCCAGTGGCCACGTATCTGGCCACATGGACAGCTCCGGAAGACTGGGACGAGATTAGGCCAACACCTGAGGATATCAAGAAGGCCCTGGAATCTATGGAGCCAAATGTTCTGCCAGCACACCAGAAGGTGGCCGGCCAGTAGCCTGGATGTTTCTGGCAGTGTTGCGCCACACCAGCCGGGAGATGCAGGAGCAAGCTCAGCAGGTACGCCAGTTGCAGCGCCAGGAGGAAACGCTGGAAGAGCGCCTGGTGGCTGCAGAACGTATACTGCAGGGCTCGGAGGGGTCTGTACAGTCCTCCAGGGCAGGTAGCCTGACATCTATATTGCAGGCTTACCCCTTAGTGCAATGGAAGGTCAAGCTGGAGCACAAATGGGGCCAGGGGTCAGCCATAGGGGGCACCCCAGGCCAGGCAGCATACGACAATGACTGCGTACTCGCCCACTGTATTATGGGAATTGATGAAGCAGGTATGGCAAAGGGCTGGGGAAACGGTACCAGGCTCGCTACTGAGATTATGGGACGAGGAGGCAGAAGAAACAGAGTTGTCCCCTGGTGAAATGTCCAACTGGCCTCCATTACAGTACTCCCCTCCTTGAGGCAAAGGCTACAAAATATTGCCCATACTCACCACAATGCAGGGAATCATTCCCTGATCAATTGGATAATGGCAGCAGCCCAAATGGTTTGGGCAGATGCCAGTAAATTGCCTGAGGCTGTGAGCAACTGGACCTGGTGCAAATCATACGGGAGATGGGCATGCGACAGATGATGTTTCGGGTACACTACAATAGTCCTGATAAGGAAGTTTTCACCACCAGGATGAAGGACCTCATCCTAGCATCAGGACCCCCAGGAACTTTCGGGACTATGGCAGCTCTTCTTGCTCCCTATGTAGATCGGTGGATGCATGAAGTAACAGCCACCCTAGCTTGATTGGGGGATGTGGTAGTCAAGCAAAAGAAAAAAGGGGCCAGGTGAGGTCACTACAGGGTCCCAAGGGGCCCCCACCCAAAGGACGCCCGAAAAATAAAGGGGCTCAAAAGGGTGGCATTCAGCCTGCAGTGAGCGTGAGCCAAAAGCATATGTGGTTTGATCTATTAACTGCGGGAGTAGCTGCAGAGAAAATAAAGCATCAGCCTACGGGGGTGCTGCTGGCTCTGTGGAAACAGCTGAAACCTGAGCAGCAGTTTACTCCCCTGCTGGCCATTACACTCCCAATTTGGGAGTTGAGACTGACTGATTTTTACCCAGACTAGGGATCTGGCCAAGGTACCAGGCTGGGGGGGAACCTGGGGGACTGGAGGACACATGTTGAACTTACTATTTACTGGTCCTCCCATAGTGTACAGCGAGTACTAGCCCTTGTGGACACTGGAGCCAATAGCACTTTGCTGTATGGAAATCAGAATCACTTTAGCGGTCCTATGGCCACCATGGAGGGATATGGAGGCCTGATGATACAGGTCAAACAAGCAGTTGTGACCCTGAGCATAGGGTGATTGCCCACACAAGACTATAAAGTCTATATCACCCCTATTGCAGAATATATTCTAGGGGTGGATGTGCTGCAAGGACTGGTGATTTTGACGATGATGGGAAAATTTTGCCTGCGTATGTGAGTGGTAAACACTATTGTTCGGGGGCATCCCGTGTCATGCATACAAAACTATCGGCTACCAGGAGGGCACAAAGAGATTGGTCTCACCATTCTCAAGCTTGAAGAAACTCAGATAATACGCCCAATGCATAATCCTTACAATTCTCCTGTGTGACCAGTGAAAAAGCCTGATGGCTCCTGGCAAATGACTGTGGACTTTCGGGAGCTGAACAAAGTGATGTCCCCGTTGCATGCAGCTGTGTCCAATGTTATGGATCTTATGGACAAATTCACACATGAACTGGGACAGTATCACTATGTTGTGGATTTGGCAAATGCCTTTTTCTCCATAGATATAGCACCAGAGAGTAAAGAGCAGTTCGCCTTCACGTGGGAAGGACGACAATGGACTTTCCTGGTGCTTCCCCAGGGATATCTGCACAGTCCCACCCTGTGCCATGGCCTGGTGGCTCAGGACTTGGCCACCTGATGGAAGCCAGCAGGGGTGCATGTGCTCCATTACATTGATGACATAATGCTAACCTCTGATTCTCTTGCAGAGCTTGAGACTGCGGCCACCAGTCTATGAGAAGCCCTGGAAACCTGGGGGTGGGCCATCAACGAAGACAAGGTCCAAGGGCCTGGGTTGTCTGTCAGATTCTCTGGGGTTGTCTGGTCGGTAAGACTAAGGTTATGCCAGAGGCAGTCATAGATAAGATACAGGCGTATCCCCGACCAACAACAGTAAAGCAATTGCAGACCTCTTTGGGTTTGTTGGGCTATTGGAGGGTGTTTATTCCTCATTTAGCCACTTTAACTCGCCCCTTGCATCACCTGATATGGCGATGGGCTACTTGGGATAGGACCCCAGAGATAGAGCAGTCATTTCAAGCCACCAAGCAGGCAGTGGCTTAAGCCCAAACCCTACTGGTGGTTGACACAACCCTTCCGATCCTTTTAACGTTGTCAGTGGATGACAATGGGTTTGGATGGGGCTTGTGGCAGAAACATGGGACTGGTAAAGTGCCCACTGGTTTCTGGTCTCAGTTGTGGAAAGGGGCGGAAGCCCGTTATTCCCTTACAGAGAAACAGCTAGCTGCTGTTTATGCTGCCCTTTTAGCCTGTGAGGTCCTAATCTTGTAACCATCCAATCAAGGTATCCGGTAGAAAGCTGGTTGCGGTTTTGGTTACAGATGCTACAGACAGGGGCAAAGACCTTACCAGCCCCATTGTTGTCACAAGATGGACACATTTCCTGTATTTTACCTGAGGGCAAAAATCTTCCTTTAATGGTGTCACTATCTGCTTTGTCCTACCGCCCAGGCTAACAGCAGGCAATAGTATCCTGTCTTGGGCACATACATTTGCTCAGGTGCACAATGTTTCCCACTGTTGGATCTGCATGGAAATACCGGTGGAGGCAGCTGAGGGACTTCCGTGGCGGATTCACATGGCTTCCCTACACAACTGGGCATGGTTACGTACAGGGAGCAGCACCATTGAATGGGACCAACGTTGCTGGGCAGCGGACAACTTGCTCCGCAAGGACCATAATAACCACCCACCTCTGTTTGTTTATGCAATGACTAATGGGTGGGGTTGAATGATGGGGGAACACGTAGAACTATGGTAACAAGTCCAGTTATGTATAGAACAAAATCGCTCAGCTGCTAATCACATTGCTGGTTGGGTGCCCCCACACTTGTGTCAAAATGTTACCCATGTGCTGATCCCTCGCACTTGGTGGAATTCCTTAGGATCCACCTGGCGGTGGATACTAATGATCCTAGCAATTATTGCTAGCAGTCTGGTAGTCTTTTGCTGTCCCCTATATTGCTGCTGTGGTCTGTGGGCTCAAGGATATACATTATGGGCAAAGTCCCATGCGGCGGCCCTGTAGGAGTGGAGTGTCAGTCCCCAGAAGGTTAAAGCTAAGCCCACTGTAAAGGGTTAAAGCCAGGCCCGCTGCCCAGGCTTGACCTTGGTATAATCAGTCCATGTCTAGGGTTGAGGAATTCCTGGGGCTGACATATACTGCACATGTACAGCTTTATGTAACCATGAAAACCTAAACAATTGCTCCTGGGTAGATGTGGCAAGATGCCACTTTTGTTTGAATATGTATATAATAGACCCAGGTGCGCAATAAAGGGGCTTGCTTGCTAGTGTGTTTATGGTCCCCCATGTCAGCTTCGCGTGTGTTTTTTCAATTGGGTGTACCACCGCCGAAACCTGCCCTGCCTGGAAACCTTGGCAATGATATGGTCAGAAGGAGAGAATGTTTGTTAGACGTATCTTAGATCGCCGCCAGGCAATCTAAGTTGAGCAAGACCCTAGGAGAGTCCTCCAGCCACAAGTGGCCATCAGAGGAGCCACTGTCTCCCAGGAATGGCCTGCCTTAGTGTCCCAGTCATTGTCTGGGAGCAGCCCATGGGAAGCAGGGCCTCTGCACAAATGCTGCCATCTATTGCAGAGCACAGGGGCCCTTGTGGTTTCCTTGGGAGATGTGATGCAAACCTCCTACCTTAGGGGCCTGGGCCCTTGGAATTCAAACTCTTCTCAGGCTGGGTTGCTGCATGTGTCCACTTATAAGACCCAGAGGGTGCCCAAGTCTATCAGCTATTCCACACACATTCCTCCCACCCCCATTGTGTGACAGCAGCTCCATCCCCTCCTGTGGATCAGGATTGATTACTCCTGACTTCAGAAGAAGGGAACCTCTTTTCACCTGCTGCTCTCTAGGCACATGGAGCCCACACTTCCCTGGTGACTAACAATATATATATTTCAATGTACCCTTTAAGAATGCCCACCTTTGAGAAGTCACATTAGGTGGTGAACTTATTATACATCAAGTTGACAATGCACTGTAGAATTGTATGCCTGAAACCTATGTAATCCTTGCTAACAGATGTCACCCCAATAAGTCTAACAATAAAAATGAATTAAAAAAAAAAAGAATGCCCACCTTTGAGGAACAAAGACCACCTACTTTGTAGAGCCCAGAGTTATAGAGACAAGAAGTGTAGTATCCCCCAGTGGGTCATTCTAAATGATAATGGTAGCTGAGGCCACACCTGCTTCCACCCCTTGGACCTCAACTCACACATTCTTCCTGTTGGGAACTCGGCACCATACAGAGGTCTCTGAGTCAATAAATATGCTTCATTCTGGAGGAGGTAACCGGACCCCTTCCAGGAGTTTCCTCAAAGATGGCGTTCTACAACCACCTTCAGTTGGTCTGTCCAGTGTCCTGTGTGGCCAGCAGCCCCTGTATGGTACAGATGTGTTATGACCAGTGGACCCCATGGTGATGGCCCTGCCTACACTCCTTGCATTGTTTAGTGGGTCTCCTGGTCAGTCGCTGTGCTAAGAGCTGTTCTAAGACTGTGGATCAGGCATTTCAATAGTCCCCAGACCATGCTGCTGGCTGAAGTTTTGGGGACAGGAAAGGAAAACCCACACATGGAGTTGGTGTCTGTCCCTGTGAGGATGACTCTCTGTCCCTCCAAGGATGGAACCGGCTCAAGGAAGTCACTATGTCACTTGAAGGCTAGTTGGTCACTGAAGATAGAGTCAGGGCTCAGAATTGGTTTCTAATACTGACAAATAGGACCTTCAGAGGCAACAGTGCTGTAATTAGCCTTAGTAATTGGGAGTCAATGCTGCTGGTCCATATATAACCTCATTTCTGCCACCACAGTCATTCCATTCATGTGCCCATCCTGCCAGTCCTGGGTTGATGGGTGAGGAAGACTGGTAATGTCAGTTTGTCTGCTTTGTTGTTCAGTGTCCCTTCTGGTGGGTGTTAACACGTGATTCAGACTCAAGTCCAAGAGTGACATTAGCATCTTATCACAGACTTCTGCTGGACCTGTTTCATTTATGAGTTGGTGAGTTAAAGAGAAGCCAACTCATGGGAATTTATAATTACATGATCAAGCATTCTGTCTTTCAACTCCCAATAACACACCCAAAGCTTTTATCAAAATGAGGGTATATTTCTCTGCTGTGGATGGCATAGCCTTACTACAGAACCCCAAGAGCCTCCTCTGATTCTCTCACTATTGTTTGCTTTTAGCTCCACACAGCATTTTTTCCCAACAGTGACACCTCCATTACCATCAGGTCTGCTGGGTGGTGGCTGATTGTGCCATGACTTGGACATGCTGCAGTGTCCTTACTCTCAGGCTCCACTCAAAGCTGGCAGCCTCCTGTGCTACCCAGAATATAGGCCAAATCATATACCTACCTATGAAATATGTTGTTAGACTTAAAGAGAGTGACCAAGCATTATGCTTTTTTCTTACAACAGTTTGACTTTAACTTTGGAGGGGTTGTGCCTGCATGGCCCCAACCACCGGACCCTTAAAAACTTCACTGAAGTCATCATCCCCTGAATCTTTGTGAGGTTTATCTACCACCTTCTGCACTGTATGAGTTTCACCAAAACCTCTAGCATACTTTCCACCTCTTGCTTATCCATTCCAATCCATATGATGTTGTCAATGACCTGAAGTAGTGGGTTATTCTGTAAGATGTCCATAGGTCCAGATCTCTTAAGACTATATTACTGATGGCAGAGAAGTTAAAATAGCTTTGAGGAGGGACTCCTGGCCAAGATGGCAGAGTATGTAAATGCAGTGCATGTCATGTCCCATAACCACATCAAAATTACAACTAAGTTATTAAACCAATCACCCTTGAGCACCACCATAAAACTAGCTGAGCCAAACTGCTACAACTAATGATGTAAAGAAGAAGCCACATTGATACAGGTAGGAAAGGCAAGACTGATAGGAGGGGCAGCAATGCAGAACAGGCAGGTCCAAGGCCCACATGTGGTGGTGAAGACAGTGAGGAAATGATACCACTAGTACACGAGACTTCCCTTTTCTCCACATCCTCGCCAACACTTGTTGGTTGATTTATTGATGATGGCAATCCTGACAGGTATGTGGTGGTATCCCATCATGCATTTAATTTGCACAGATACACATGGTGGGGGGCTTGGAGTTCGTTGGGAGGGCTCAGGGCTTATTTGCAGCTCAGGGTGATGGTGCCTCAGGAAAGAGCAATGGGCAGCAGCCAGGCTCCACGTTCACAGTTTCTGCCTGGCGGTGGAGGCAGTGTGGTCCATGACTGCTGTTTGTCTCAAGGTTGCCTGTTAACCTGGGTGCTGGCTCAGCTGTGAAACAGGCCTGTCCCTCCATCAGGAGCGCCCAGGGCCGGGGTGGGTGCACTTTGCTGCATGAACTAACTCCTACTTCAGGGGAGTGCCCAGCCATTCCTGGCTTGCCCTGCAGTACAAGCCTGGCCCTCCATCAGGAGTGCTCGGTAGTTCAGGTGGCTGTGTGTCACCCAGCAAGCTTGGCCCTCTGTTGGGTGTGCACCAGAGCCAGTGGCTGGGCACCACTTTATCTGATCCTCTCCCTGGGCTTCCACTGTCCTCTCCTCTACCCACACAGGATTGTGCTGTGCTTCAGCCCATTTCCCTCAGACCCCTCCTTGGTCCTTCTTCTGCCAGCCCCAGCCCATTACAGTCCCATCTCAACACTGTCCCCTTCACTTTTCTCCCATTTGCTTCCATTTCTCTGACCTTTAGGTGTTTTCTTGCAGTGGGTGGAACTCTCAGCTGAGGCTGTGTCACCTGGGGATTCCCTTGTCGAATTTTGGCTGGTCAGTTTGTAATTTCCAAAAGAGGTTTCAGGGAGGTCCTCTCATGCAGCCATCTTAATCCTACATCTCCTCATAGAGTTTTTCATTGTTTTTCTGATATTCTGTATCTCTGCTGTAATATTTATTATTTCTTTCTTTATAGTAGTCTTGAATTTAGTTTTGCCTCATCACATTATATTCATTAAGTTGTAGAGTTCAAGTGTTGATTTGAGATTTTCCTTCCTTTCTTTTTTTTGGGGGGGTGTGACATCTGTTAGCAAGGATTACATAGGTTTCAGGCATACATTTCTACAGTGCATTGTCAACTAGATGTATAATCAGTTCATCACCTAATGTGACTTCTCTTTCTGTCACCTTATATTTAGCTTCCCCCACTCCTCTCCCACTCCCTCCACTTTCTCCCCTCCCTAACCCACTCGTCCCCAAATAAACATTAAACTATTGATTGTGTCCATGGGTTATTTGTTTGTTCATTTCTTTTTTTCTTTGCTTTCAGTTTTATATTCCACATATGAGTGAAGTCATACAATTCTTTGTTTTTTCTTTCTGCCTTATTTCACTTAGCATGATGATCTCCAGGTCCATCCATTTTGTCGCAAATGGCAATATTTCATTGTGTATATGTACCACAGCTTCTTTATTCAGTCATCTGTCACAGGGCACTTTGGTTGTTTCCATGTTTTGGCCACCGTGAACAGCGCTGCAATGAACATTGGGGTACATAAGTCTTTGCGGACAAAGGTTTTCAAGTTTTTTGAGTAGATCCTCAGAAGAGGGATTGCTGGGTCAAATGGTAGATCCATTCCCAATGTTCTGAGGAACCTCCACACTGCCTTCCACAGTGGTTGTACCAGTTTGGACTCCCACCAGCAGTGTACCAGAGTTCCTTTTTCTCCACATCCTCTCCAGCACCTGTTATTCCTTGTTGATAATAGCCATTCTAACAGGTGTGAGGTGGTATCTCATTGTGGTTTTGATTTGCATTTCCCTGATAGCTAATGAAGATGAGCATTTTTTCATATGTCTGCTGGCCATTTGTCTTTCTTCGTGGGAGAAGTGTCTGTTTAGTTCTTCTGCCCACTTTTTAATTGGGTTGTTTGTTTTTTTGTTGTTAAGTCTTATTAGCTCTTTTTATATATTTTTGATATTAGACCCTTCTCTGATGCGTTATTTGCAAATATTTTCTCCCATTCAGTTGGCTGTCTCTTTGCCTCGTTGATGGTTTCTTTTGCTGTGCAGTTTTTTAGTTTGATATAGTCCCATTCATATTTTTGCTTTTACTTCCCTTGCCTTTGAGGACAGATTCATGAAGTCTTCCTTGAGTCCTAAGTCTATAAGTTTAGTACCAATGTCTTCTTCTATACAGTTTATTGTTGCAGGTCTTATATGAAGGTTTTTAATCCATTTCGAGTTAATTTTTGTATATGGAGAACGTTCGCAGCTCAGGTTCATTTTTTTGCGTATGTTTTTCCAGTTTCCCCAGCACCAACTACTAAAGAGACTCTCTTTTCCCCATTGTCTGTTTTTTGCTTCTTTATCAAAAATCATTTGTCCATATATTTGTGGGTTTATTTCTGGGGTTTCAGTTCTATTCCACTGGTCTATATTTCTGTTCTGCCAGTACCAAGCTCTTTTGACTATTGATGCTTTGTAATATAAATAGAAGTCAGGAAGTGTAATGCCACCAGCCTTATTCTTTTTATGTAGTATTGCTTTGACAATTCGAGGTCTTTTATGGTTCCTTATAAATCTAATAATTCTTTTATCTCTTTCACGAAAGTATGATTGTGGGATTTTGATGGGGATTGCACTAAATCTGTAGATTGCTTTGGGCAGAATGGCCACTTTAACAATATTAAGTCTTCCTATTCATGAACAGAGGATAATTTTCCACCTCTTAAAATCTGTTTCAATTTCTTTCAACAGTTTCTTATACTTTTCTGTGTATATGTCCGTCACGTTCTTTGTTAAGTTAATTCCCAGGTATTTCATTCTTTTTGTTGTGATAGCAAAAGGAATTGACTCCCTCATTTCTTTTGCTGTGGATTCGCTGTTTGTATAGAGGAATGCTGTTGATTTTTGTACATTGATTTTGTATCCTGTAACTTTACTATATTTGTTAATTGTTTCTAATAGTTTCCTGGTGGAATTTTTGGAATTTTTTATATAAAGGATCATGTCATCCGCAAATAGTGACAATTTGACCTCTTCTTTCCCAATTTGGATACCTTTGATTCCTTTCTCTTGCCTGATTGCTGTGGCTAGAACTTCCAATACTATATTAAATAACAGTGGTGACAGGGGGCATCCCTGTCTTGTTCCTGATTTTAGGGGAATAGGTTCAAGCTTTTCCCCATTCAGTATGATGTTGGCCGACAGTCTCTCATAGATGGCCTTCATTATGTTGAGATGCTTTCCTTCTATACCTATTTTATTCAGTGTTTTGATCATAAATGGATGTTGTACCTTGTCGAAAGCTTTTTCTTCATCAATTGAAATGACCATATGGTCTTTATCTTTGATTTTGTTTATATGGTGTATGATTTCGATCTTCTTGAATTTGCTGAGGCTACCTTTGTGTCTCAGCATATGGTCTATTCTTGAGAATGTTCCATGCGCACTAGAAAAGAAGGTGTAGTCTCATATTACTGGATGAAGTGTCCTGTAAATGTCAATGATGTCCAATTGCTGTAATGTATCATTTATAGCTGTTATTTCCTTATTTATTTTCTGTTTGGATGATCTGTCCATGGCTGTTAGCGGGGTGTTTAAGTCTCCCACGATAATTGTGTATTCATCAGTTTCTTCTTTCAAGTCTGTTAGTAGTTTCTTTGTGTATTTTGGTGCATCCTGGTTGGGACCATATGTGTTGATTAGTGTCAAGTCTTCTTGTTGTTGCATTGTGCCTTTTATCATTATGTAATGACCATCTTTGTCTTTTACTATCTTTTTTAACTTGAAATTTATTTCATCAGATATCAGTATGGCCACTCCTGCTGTTCTCTGGTTACCATTTGCTTGGAGTATTGTACCCCATCCTTTCACTCTGAGTCTGTCTTTGTCCATACAGCTGAGGTGTGTTTCTTGGAGACAGCATATGGATGCATTCTGATTTTTAATCCAGTATGCTACTCTGTATCTTTTTATTGGTGAGTTCAGTCCATTAACATTTAGAGTGATGATCGATATGTGAGGATTTCCTGTGGCCATTCCTTATTTCTTTCTTTTTGTTTGTGGGTTTGTTTGTTTATTTTTGTTTGTTTCTTGTTTCCCCAACTTTGTTCCATTTTTCCTGATGTTTTGTTTCAGGCTGAAGAGCCTCCTTCAGTATTTCTTGGAGTGCTGGCCTCATGCTGGCAAATTCCCTCAGCTTCTGTTTGTCTGAGAAGGTCTTTATTCCACCTTCATATCTGAAGGATAATTTTAGTGGATAATTTATTCTTGAAAAGAAGC
>PVJL010008839.1:41497-63071 GCA_004026885.1 Lyroderma lyra
ATATTGGATTCCACTCTCTCCTGGCTTGTAGAGTTTCTGCTGAGAAATCTGATGCCAGCCTGATGGGTTTTCCTCTAAAGGTTATAGTTCTTTTTTCCCTGGCTGCCTTGAGAATTGTCTCTTTGTCTTTAGTTTTGGACATCTTTAGTACCATGTGTCTTGGAGAAGATCTGTTGGGGTCCAGGTATCTGGGGGACCTATTTTCTTCTTGAACTTTGGGTCCCAGGTCTTTCCATAGGTTTGGAAAGTTCTCATCTATTATTTGTTTGAGTATGCTCTCTGTAGATTGCTCTGCCCCCCCTTCTATTCCTATTATCCTGATGTTGTTTTGTCTCATGGAGTCGGATAGTTCTTGCAGAGTTCTTTCAATCCTTTTGGTTCTATATTCCCTCTCTTCCTCTTTCTGAGCTGTGTCCATGTTCTCGTCTTCAATATCACTAATTCTTTCCTCCATCTGGTTGGTCCTGTTTCCTAAGGCAGTTATTTCATTTCTCACTTCTTTTATGGTATTATTTATTTCTAGTATTTTGGTCTCAATCTTTCTTATGTTTTGAATTTCTTTGTTAAATTGTTCTTTTTGTTCACAGAGTTCCTTTTTTATGTCGTTTATATCCTTTCTTATATTATTTATCTCAGCTATGGTGTTCTGCCAATAGGTTTTCATTTCTCTCACAGCCTTTAGAATGGCTGCTTTAAATTCTCCGTCACTTAAATCCGACCCTTCCAGTTGTAACAAGCTGTCTTTTGGGTAAATTTCATGTTCTTTCTGAGAAGTTGTAGTTTTTAAGGAATTCATCCTGTCCGCTGAGTTCTTCCTCTTTGACATGAGGGCTTTCTGTTCAGTGCCCAGATTATTGCTTTTGTGGCGTCTTTCTGTAGGGCAGACACTAGGTGGCACTGGAGTTCAAGCTTTGGGGGAGAGGGAGCTGTTTGTTTCTTGTTTCTGATCTCCTATTGCGTTTGGATGTTATGTGCATATATCCTGGGGAGAGGCCAACAAAAGACTTTCCAAAGGAGGCTCAGCCTTCTGCCCTTTGCTGTGGAAGCTGTTTCAATGCTTGTTTTTGCTAGCTGTGGTGAATGCTATCAAATCCGTCTTTCTTCCCAACCCTGATTCAGTACCTGGCTGTCTAAGGGCTCACACTGCTTTCAGAACCCTGGGGTGCACGAGGAAGTGCATGCTCCACAAGTCCAAAGCTGTGGGCCTGGCCTGAGATAGCAGGGTCGCCTTTGCAGCAGCCTGGGAACAGGAACTGCAGCCCTGTGTATGTCTCCAGGGGACTTAGAGCTGGGGTGTCATCTTTGCAGTTCAGAGTCCTCGCTCAGCCCTTCTACCACTCAAAATTTCCAGAGGCTGGCTCCCAAACTCTTTCCATCCCCAGTCCCCCAGTCTGTCTCCCCTCCCCCAAACTGCTCAGCTCCGAATAGTCAGCAGGGATCGTGTCCTGTGTGGTCTGTCTCTACTCCCTTCCCTCTCCCAGACTCGCCCCCTTCTCACCAGTCTTCAGGTGTTTACTTGCGATTTGTGGATTTCTCAACAGCCATTATGTCACTCGGGGTCCTCTTTCTTGGGCCTTTCAATTGTGTTTTCTGGGAGAGGCTTTAGGGACCTCCTCTCCAGTCACCATCTTTTCTTCTCTCCTCCTAGTTTCTTTTTTTGTTATTACAATATATGCATCTAATATCTTTTTGCATCCTATCATTGACAAACTATTTGTGTCTTTGGATAGAGTCAGTCTCTTGTAGGCAACATGTAGTTAGATTATCTTTTCTTCTCCATTAGACAAACCTCTATCTTGATTGGTTTGTTTAATTCATTTAAAGTAATTACTGATAAGGAGAGAATTCTTTTATTTTGCTATTTGTTTTCTATATGCCTGATAACTCATTTTCTCATACTTACTTTTTATTGTTTTATTTTCTTTAGTTTATTTAAATGTTTAGATTCTCATTTAATTTTATGTACATTATTCTATAGATATTTTGTTTGTGTTTACCATGAGGATTACATTTAGCATCCTAAAGATATAACAAGAATTTGTATTTATATCAGTTTTACTTGAATATCATACAAAATGTTTTCTCCTATATGAGGGGGACCCAAAAAACCCTGAATTTATTTATAAAAATTTATGTATTTGGAGTTAACCTAAGATGGTCGTGAGAGATGAGACTCTTGAAACCTCTCCGGGAAAATACAATTGAACAATGAGGATCCAACAGAGGAAACTCTGAGTGGCACAGCCTCAGCTGAGAGGTCCACGCATCACAAGAAAACACCTAAAGGTCAGAAAAAGGGGAGCAAATGGGAAAAGATGCAGGGAGCAAAACAAAGATGGGGCTGCAGAATGTAACCTGGGACTGGCAGAATGAGGAATGAGGTGGGAACCAGAGGACACTGGCAGAAGAGCAACGTGATCCCAGGCAGGCTGAAAGCGTGTGAGAACATGAGACCAAGCAGCAGCATGCTAGGGCCCCAAAGAGAGTGATGTGCCCTGGTGTGGGTTAGAAGCTGAACAAAGGATCAGAGCTGCCTGGGGATGAGGTTCCCAGCTGCAGTGCAGCATTACAACTACAAATCAGCTCTGGGCGATTTAGAAACTGAGAGCTGGCTGCCATGAAAATGCTGACCAGAATAAAAGATGGTCCTGGGTAAAACACAGGGTTGGGAGAAAAGACAACGGCTGAGCTGGCAGCATGTGCTCAACCCACACCCAACCCAATCTGGGCACATGCCCAGCCCACACTCAGCTCATGTCTGTCCTACATGGGCATCCCTGACAACCAGGTTTATGTGCAAGGGAGTCAGCAACCATAAGAGTGACCACAGGAAACAAGGCAGCTGCAGATCATACCGCCTCCACCCACAGGCAGAAACCATAGACTTGGAGCCTGGCTGCTTCCCCTAAATCTCTCCCAAAGTTTGTTCCTCCCCACCACCCCCACCACTCCACCTACTTTCTGCTTTACAGTGAGCTTTAAAAATAGCCAAAAAATCTGCTCCCTTTCAAATAAATCCTACACCTTCAGAAACTGGAAGTAGGGCTCAGGGAAACTCCAAAACACAAACACAGAAGCTTTTCCCTGCACTGATCTCAGAACCATAGTCCACCATTGCCGACATTTTCCAAGAGGAAGCACACTGAAACCAAGGTTGGGTCAGAAGAAGAGAAGCCCACCTTGCAGGAAAGCTCCCAGAAATAGGAGACTAAATAATCAAAAGAAAATATTGTAAGATGCTACAGCAACACTAACTAGTCAGAGTAAGAAAATTCCCTATACAAGTTAGGGAATAAGTCCTCATGCCCAGTGGGGAAAACACACATCAAATACAATGAGTACCTTAGGATTCAAATATGCTCAGAAAGAAAATGAAAATTTTCTAGGAAAAGAACTTATAGATCTAGAAATACATTACTTAAGTGACACAGAATTCAAGGGTCCAATTCTTAAGACACTCAGGGAGCTGAAAGAATGATGGAAAAGTACTTTACAGATAAACTCAGAAAGAAAATCTGTGAGCAAAAGAAACATTTTAACAAAGAAATTGAAACTACAGAAAATAATAAAATGTAAATTCTAAAGATAACACAATAAAAGAAATGAACTAACTACCATAGGAAACAAGACCAAGTAGATGGAGGAAAGAATTAGTGATATTGAAGATTAGAACACAGAAACACAAAAGGAAGAAGTGAGACATTTGAGAGTCAAAGAAATGAAAGAATTCTACAAGAAAAACCTGACTCCTAGAAAGAACAACATTGGGATAATTGGAACACCAGAAGATGCAGAATAAAACTGTATGGAGAACTTACTCAAACGAATAGTAGATGAGAACTTCCCAAGCCTATGGAAAGATCTGGAACCCCAAATTCAAGATGAAACTAGACCCCTAGCTACCTGGACTCCAGCAGATGTTTTTCAAGGCACATAATACTGAAGATGTCAAAAACCAAAGACAGGAGGGAGGGCAACATGGCGACTAGAGAGGAAGTCCCTAAAGCCTGTCCCAGAAAACCCAATTGAACAGCCACCCAGAAGCCAAGAAAGAGGAACCTGAGTGACACAATAGCAACTGAGAAATCCACGCAACGAAAGTAAACACCTGAAGGTTGGAGAGAAGGGGTCGAGTGGGAGAGAGGGAAGGGAGCAAAGACAGATTGCAACAGGATCTGATCGCTGCTGACTATCTGGGAACAGCACAGTGCATGGGAGGGGGGAGGCCAAGAGGTGACAAGAGTAAAAGCCAGCAAAGTGGCAGAAATGGGGAGACCGTGAGGGAGCGGGACCTTGAGGCGGCGCGTTGGGGACAGAGTTTGGGAGCCAGCCTCTGGAACTTTTGAGTAGTAGGAGGGCTGAGCGAAGACTCTTAACTACAGAGACAATACCTCGGGTCCCGGAGCCCTTGTGACCCACAGCATGGGCGCGCATGGCTCCTACACAAGGCTGCAATTCCTGTTCCAGCCCGCTGGTGTGCAGGCTGCCTTCATACAGCCTGAGGTCAGGCCCACAGCTTTGGACGTGTCATGCATGCACCTGCTCACGTGCCCCTGCATCCTACAAGCAGTGAGAGCCCACAGACTCTGCCCCAAAGGCTCGTTGCTGAAGCAGGCCCAGGAAAAGAGGCAGATTTGATAGCATTCGCGCCAGCCAGAAGGAGCAGCCTCAGCCCGCATCATCCAGCTTCGCTAGCATAGGACAAATAGTGGAGCTTCCCCAGAGCACCTTTTGTTGGCCTCTCCCCTCTCCTATAGCCTCCCCAATCAACTAACTAACTGCAGGAAGTGGAGGAACCCTGGATACATGTGCACCGCCTTCAAACATAGCAAGAGACCAGCAATAAGCAATAAAAAACCCCCCTCTCTCCCAGAGCCACCTAGTGTCTGCCCCTAGAGCAAGATACCACAAAAGTACTAATCTGGGCTCCTGGACTCTGCTGAACATAACTCCCGCAATATTAAAGAGGAAGAACACACCAGACAGGATGAATTCCTTAAAAACTAGAAGTACTCAGAAAGAACATGAAATTTATCCAGAAGACAGCTTCTTAGACCTAGAAGTTTCTGAACTAAGTGACAGAGAATTTAAAGTAGCCATTCTAAAGGCTCTGCGAAAAATGAAAACATACTGGCAGAACACCATAGCTAAGATGAACGACATGAAAAAGGAACTCCGTGAACAAAAGGAACAATTTAACAAAGAAATTCAAAACATAAGGAAGATCGAGATGGAAATGCAAGAGATAAATAATACAATAAAAGAAATGAGAAACGAAATAACTGCCATGGGAAACAGGGCCAACCAGATGGAGGAAAGAATTGTGATATTGAAGATCAGAACATGGAAACAACTCAGAAAGAGGAAGAGAGGTAATATAGAACCAAAAGGATTAAAAGACCTCTACAAGAACTATCTGACTCCATGAGACAAAACATCAGGATAATAGGATTAGAAAAAGTAGCAGAGCACCCTATAGACAGGATTCCCAGTGACTACATTCCAGACTGCTCAGGCATGCATGGGGTCGAAGGACTGTGTGTCTGGCCAATCAACCCCAAATGTCAGCCACTCTAATTCACAGAGGTGTCTTAATTTTCCTTTAGACAGTTTCACCCCATAATCATCAAAAAAGCCTAATTTGAAATGATCTAACATACATTGGAGAGGAATTTGAGTCTTACTGGAATTTCCCCCCATTGTAAAGCAGAGGATAATTACACTGACTGACAGAAAGGAGAAAAAAGAGGAGGCTTCCTGGTGATGACCAAGAGTCGAAGGATTATCGAAGGGTGTACTGAGGTCCAAACCCTAGAGGAAGACCAGGAAAGTTCTAAAATATGCAAAAGATTAAAAGGAAAGAGAAAAATTGAGAATAATAATGATCCCTAAAAAAGAAGGTCCTCAAACCACTGGAAAAGAGACTCGAGAGACGGAGTTGACAGACGGAACCTAAGACAGGTCCTGACATAGTTTGGTCAGGAACAACAAGAAATGGTAAGAAGACAGTATGGACAAAGAGGCCTCAAAAATGACAGATGAGATGAGACACAAAATGAGAATCGAACTGGGTTTCAGAAAACCAGACTGAATCTCAGATAACCAGATAACCACAACCAAAACCAGAAAACTCTCTGCTAACGTCTTAGCCTCTGGAAAGGCCACTGAGTAGGTATGCCACCAGCCCCATTCTACAGTGTATCAGATAGACCAGTCTCAGACCAGAAGTGACTTACCTCTGTAGGATTTTCGGGTGACTCTGAAAAATTTGATGGGCATGACTAGCGTCCATGGTCTGCCTGCCAACCGAACAGTGATGCCATGGGGCCCTAGAACATCTTAGGTGGCGCCTACCCTGTAGAATGACTGACCACCGGCAGCCTGACCACAGAGACTGCCACCTGGTAGTGACCAGAACAGATTTTCCAGAGGACACAGAGATCTCTCTGGGGCCTTCAAATGTTGTATTTGAACAGCGAGTAATAAATTCACCACATTCAGAAAGGCCGAATTAGTAGTCTTTATTCTGGAAGCTGGCAACCAGGAGCAGACTAACGTCCAAAAAACTCATGGCTCCTAACAAACTCAGGAGGGAGTATTTAAAGGCAAAAACCACAATCAGTTGGGAGAGGGAGATTATCCAAGGGAATTACAGAAGCTAAGATAAGCAAGTTAAGTTGGGCACATATGGGCATTCCTGGAATCTGATGGACTCGGGTTTTTTAGCAATCTCAACGGCACAGGCAGGAAAGTCCCAGGGCAGTAAGCAACACAATAAATTTTTAAAATGAAGTAGAACTCCTAACAAAATGGAGTACAATTCATAACATGGTGTCACTTATGTCAAGGGCCATTATTTCAAGGGGAGGGAGCAGAGACAAATCACAATGGGCCCCCATCGCTGCTGACTGAAGGAACTAGGAACTGGAAGAAATCAGGGAGCAGTACAGTACATGGGCAGGGGGAGGCCAAGAGGGAAAGCTGAAGTGATGGAATGGTGAGAGACCATTGGGGAGCTGACACTTAGAGCAGCATGTTGAGGGCAGAGCTTGGGGGCCAACTTCTGAAGCTCTTGAGTGGCAGGAGGGCTGAGTGAGGACTCTGAACAGCTGCAGGCCGAGGTGGGGTTCCAGAGACAGCACCTCAGTTTCCAGCACCCTCGCGGCCCGCAGCATGTGTGCGAATGGCTCCTCCACAGGGCCACAGTTCACAGCCCATGGCAGAGAGCGCCGGCTGCCCTTGTGCAGCCTGTGACATCAGGTCCACAGCTTTGGACCCATGGCTCATGTGCACGTGATGCCCTTCTGCCATGCACGCTTCCAGACTTGGCCCCGAGCCGCTGCATTGGAGACAGGTCGCTTGAGCACACCCAGGAAGAGAGGCAGATTTGATAGCATTCACCCCGGCCAGCGAGAGCAACCTCATCCTGCAACCCATCAGCCTCCCTCTTCTCCCCCACATTCCCTGGCAAAGGGCAAGAGGTGGAGCTACCCCAGCGCATATTTTATTGGCCTCTCACCTCTCCTGTCACCTCCCCAGTGAACTGCAGGAAGCGGCAGGATCTAGGATCTCCAAACATGTCTGGAGACCACAGATAAGGCTTAAACACCTCCCCTCTCTCCCAAAACTTTCCCTAACCCAGTGCTATCTAGTGTCTGCCCTACAGCAAGACACCACAAATATACTAATCAGAGAAAGAAAGGGGTCCTGGGCTCTGATGAATATAAAGCCCTCATGCCAAAGAAGAAGTACACAGTGGACAATACGAGTACCTTAGGATTTAAAACTGCTCAGAGAGAAGATGAAAAATCTCCAGAAAAGGATCTCATAGACCTAGAAATTTCTGAAGTGACAAAGATTATAAAGAAGCTGATCTAAAGGCTGTGAGAGAAATTAAAACATACAGGCAGAACACCATAGCTGAGATGAATGACTTAAGAAAGAAAATCCCTGAACAAAAGGAACAATTTAACAAAAAAATTCAAAACATAAAGAACATCGAGATGGAAATTCAAGAGATAAATGATACAATAAAAGAAGTGAGGAATGAAATAACTGCCATAGGACACAGGGTCAACCAGATGGGGGAAAGAATTAGTGATATTGAAGATCAGAACATGGAAGCATCTCAAAAAGAAGATGACAGGGCATATACAATCAAAAGGATTGAAAGAACTCTGCAAGAACTATCTGACTCCATGAGACAAGACAACACCAGGATAATATGATTAGAAGAAGGAGCAGAGCACCCTATAGAGAATATATTCAAACAAAGAGTAAACGAGAAGTTTCCAAACCTATGGAAAGATCTGGAACCTCAAATTCAAGAAGAAAATAGGTCCCCTAGATACCTAGACCTTCGCAGTTCTTCTCCAAGACACATGGTACTAAAGATGTCAAAAACTAAAGGCAAACAGATAATTCTCAAGGCAGCCAGGGAGAAAAGAACCAAACCTTTAAAGGGAAACACTAGTTTGGCATCAGTTTTCTCAGAAGAAACTCTAGAAGCCAGGAGGGAATGGAATCAAATATTCAAAACTTTAAAAAGAGAGAAACTTCCAGCCAAGAATAAATTATCCAGCAAAATTATCCTTCATATATGAACGTGGAATAAACACCTTCTCAGACACACAGAAGCTGAGGTAATTCACTAGCATGAGGCTGGCATTTCAAGAAATACTGAAGAAGGTTCTTTGATCTGAAACAAAACATCAGGACAAATGGAATAGAGTTGGGACAACAAGAAAGAAACAAAAATAAAACAAAAAAAAGTAATGACCACAGGAAATCCCCACATATTGAACATGACTCTAAATGTTAATGGACTAATCCCACAAATAATAAGACACAGAGTAGCAGATGGGATTGAAAAACAAAACCTATCCATATGCTATCTCCAAAAGACATACCTCAGCCATAAGGACAAACACAGACTCAGAGTGAAAGGATGGGAAACAATACTCCAAGCAAATGGTAACCAGAGAAAGGCAGGAATTGTCATACTGATATCTGATGAAATAAACTTCAGATTTAAAAAGATAACAAGATAATCCTTGCTAACAGATGTCACCCCAATAAGTCTAACAATAAAAATGAATTAAAAAAATAAAAAAATAAAAAAAAAAAAATAAAAAATAAAAAGATAACAAGAGACATAGATGAATATTACATAATGATAAAAGGCACAATACAACAACAAGAAGATTTGACACTAATTAATATTTATGCTCCCAACCAGAAAGCACCAAAATATACAAAGCAACTACTAACAGATCTGAAAGGAGAAACTGAGAAAAGCACAATCAGTGTGGGAGACTTAACACCCCACTAACAGCCATGGACAGATAATCCAAACAGAAAATAAATACAGAAATATCAGCTCTAAATGACACATTACAGCAATTGGACATAATTGGCAGTTACAGGACACTTCATCCAGCAAAAAGAGACTACACCTTCTTTTCTAATGCACATGGAATATTCTCAAGAATAGACCACATGCTGGGACACAAAAGTAGCCTCAGCAAATTGAAGAAGATTGAAATCATACCAAGTGTATTCTCAGGCCACAAAGCTTTCATTGGAGATCAATTGTACAAAGAAAGCAGGGAAAAACACATATACATGTAGATTAAACAACACCTTATTTTAAAATGACTATATCAAAAAACAAATAAAAGAAGAGATTAAAAAATATATGGAAACTAATGACAATGAAAATACTACATATCAAAATTATTGAGACACAGAAGATCAGTAATAAGAGGGAAATTTAAATCATTACAGGCCATCTTAAGAAACAAGAAAAATCACAAGTAAACACCTTAGCATTCCATCTTAAAGAACTAGAAAAAGAACAGACAAAACCCAAAGTCAGCAGAAGGAAAGAAATAATAAAAATTAAAGCAGAGCTAAACCAATTAGAGAACAGAAGGACAATAGAAAAAATTTATGTTACAAAGAACTGGTTCTTTGAGAAACTCGACATTGACAAACCCCTAGCTAGATTAATCAAAATATTAAAGGAAAGGACACAAATATCCAAAATTAAAACTGAAACAGGAGAAATTACCACTGATGCCACAGAGCTACAAAGGATTATAAGAAAAGACTAGAAAGGGCTTTTGCCACTAAATTTAACATCCTAGAAGAAATGGACAAGTTTCTAGAAACTTATAGCCTACCTAGACTGAACCAAGTAGAACTGGATAATCTAAACAGACAAATCAATAACAAAGAAATTGGACTATCCAGAATCTTCCTAGAGGCAAAACCGCAGACCAAATGGTCTCACCAACAAGTTCTACCAAGCATTCAAAGAAGAATTAACACCTATCCTCCCAGACTCTTCCCAAAAAAATTGAGAAGGAAGCAATACTTCCTAACTCATTCTATGAGGCCAACATTATCCTAATACCAAAGCCTGGTAAAGAACACACACATACACACACACACACAGAGAGAGAGAGAGAGAGAGAGAGAGAGAGAGAGAGAGACCAATATCTCTGATGAACATAGATGCAAAAATCCTAAACAAAATATTTGCAAATGGATTACAGCAATGCATCAAAAATATCATACATCATGATCAAGTGGAATTCATCCCAGGAGCACAAGGATGGTTCAACATACTAAAATCAATTAATGCGATACACTATATAAACAAAATAAAAGATAAAGACCATATGGTCATATCTATTAATGCAGAAAAGGCATTCAACAAAATACAACATCCATTTATAATCAAAACACTTAAAAATAGGTATATAAGGAAAGTATCTCAACATAAAAAAGACAAACCCTCATACTGAATGGGTAAAAGCTGAAGCCCATTCCCCTAAAATCAGGAATAAGACAGAGATGGCCCCTGTCACCACTGCTATTTAATATAGTACTGGAAGTTCTAGCCACAGCAATCAGGCAAGAGAAAGGAATAAGTGATATCCAAATTGGGACAGAAGAGGTCCAATTGTCACTATTTGCAGATGACATCATCTTTTATATAAGAAGTTCCAAAGGTTCCACCAGAAAATTATTGGAAACAATAAATGAATACAAAAAAGTCACAGGATACAAAATAAATGACAAAAATCAACAGCATTCTTATATACAAACAACAAATCCTCAGAAAAAGAAATGAGGGTGTCAATTCCTTGTGCTATCACAACAAAAAGAATGTAATACCTGGGAATTAACTTAACAAAAAACATGACAGACTTATACATGAAAAACTATAAGGCACTTTTGAAAGCAATTAAAGCAGATACAAAGAAATGGAAAAATATCCCCTGTTCATGGGTAGGAAGACTTAACATTCTTAAAATGCCCATTCTGCCAAAAGCAATCTACAGATTTAATACAATACCTATCAAAATCCCACAATCATACTTTCATGAAATAGATTTAAAAATTATCAGATTTATATGAAAACATAAAAGACCTCAAATTGCCAAGCAATGCTACATAAAAAGAATAAGGCTGGTGGTATTACACTCCCCAACTTCAATTTATATTACACAGCATCAATAATCAAAACAACTTGGTATTGGCACAAAAACAGAAACATGGACCAATGGAACAGAACTGAAACCTCAGAAATAAATCCACAAATTTATGGACAAATAATTTTTTATAAAAGATCAAAAAATATGCAGTGGGGAAAAGACAGCCTCTTCAGTAAGTGAGGCTAGGAAAGCTGGAAAAACATATGCAAAAGAATGAACCTGAGCTGTGAAATCTCACAGTATACAAAAATTAACTCAAAGTGGATTAAAGACCTTAATAGAAGACCTGAAATAATAAACTGCATAGAAGAAAACATATGTACTAAACTTATATATCTAGGTCTCAAGGAAGACTTCATGAACCTACCTCAAAGGCAAGGGAAGTAAAAGCAAAAATAAATAAATGGGAATATATCAAACTAAAAAGCTTCTGCACAACAAAAGAAACCATCAACAAAGCAAAAAGACAACCAACTAAATGGGAGAAAATATTCACAAACAATGCATCAGATAAGGGTCTAATATCTAAAATATATAAAAAACTAATATGACTTAGCAACAAAAAAACAAACAACCCAATTAAAAAGTGGGCAGAGGAACTAAGTAGGCACATCTCCAACAAAGAAATACAAATGCCCAGCAGACATATGAAACAATGCTCAATCTCATTAGCTATCAGGAAAATGAAAATCAAAACCACAATGAGATACCACCTCACACCTGTGAGAATGGCTATTATCAACAAGACAAGAAATAACAAGTGCTGGAGAGGATGTGGAGAAAAAGGAACTCTCACACACTGTGGTGGGAGTGCAAACTAGTACAACCACTATGAAAGATGGTGTGGAGGTTCCTCAGAAAATTGGGAATGGAGTTACCATATGACTGAGCAATCCCCCTTCTGGGGATCTACCAAAATATCTTGAAAACCTTCATCCTCAAAGATTTATGTACCCCAGTGTTCATTGCAGCACTGTTCACAGTGCTCAGAACATGGAAACAACCAAAGTGCCCTGCTACAGATGACTGAATAAAAAGTTATGGTATATATACATAATGGAATGTTACTCAGCAATAAGAAAAGATGAAATATTGCTGTTAACAACAAAATGGATAAACCTAGAGATCATCATGCTAAGTGAAACAAGCGAGACAGAAAAATCCAAAAACTGCATGACTTCACTCAACAACAACAAAAAAACAAACACAGAAACAAAAAACCCATGGACACAATCAATAGTTTAATGTTTATTTAGAGACAAGTGGGGAGGGGATGGGAGAAGGAGGAGGGAGGGGAAGCTAAAATATGGTGATGGAAAGAGAACTCACACTGTGTGATGAACTTATTGTACAACAAGATGACAATGTACTATGGAATTATACATCTGGAACCTATGTAATTCTTGCTAACCAATGTCACCCCAATAAATCAAGCAATTAAAAAAAAGAAAAGAAAATACTATGACAATCATATGACAACAAATTGGATAATCTGGGAGAAACAAATAAATTTCTACAAACATAAAATCTTCCAAGTCTGAGTCAAGACAAAACAGAAAATCTGAACAGACTGATAACTATTAATAAAATCAAATCAGTAATAAAAAAAAATCCCAAAAAACAGAAGTCCTAGATCAGATAGATTCTCAGAAGATTTTATTAAACATCCAAAAAAGCATTAACACTTATTCTTTTCAAACTATTCCAAAATATTTCAAAGGAGAGAAGGCTCCCAAACTGATTTTATGAGGCCACCATTACCCTGATTCAAAAACCAAAGTTATTACAAAAAAAAAAAAATTAGGTTGATATCACTGATGAACACACATGCAAAAATCCTCAACAAAGTATTAGCAAACTGAATTCAGCAACGTACTAAAAGATCATACTCCATAAGTGGAATTTATTTCTGGGGTCCAAGGTTGGTTCAATATCTGCAAATCAATCAATGTGATAAACCACATAAAGAAAAGAAAGATAAAAATCTTATTGATCATATGAATAGGTGCCAGAAAAGTACTTGACAAAATCTAGCATTCATTTGTGATAAAAATTATCAGCAAAATGTGGCTAGAAGGAACATACTTCAACAAAATGAAGGACATATATGACAATCCATGGCTAACATCATACTCAATGGGGAAAAGATAAAAGCATTCTCCTTAAGATCAGGAACAAGACAAAGATGCCTACTTTCAACACTTTTACTCAACATAGTATTGGAAGGCCTAACCACAACAGTCAGACAAGAAAAAGAAATTTAAGACATTCAAATTGGAAAGAAAGAAGTAAAATTGTCATTATTTGTAGATGACATGATACTGTATATAGAGAACCCAAAAGCTTCCACCAAAAAACTATCAGACTTGATAAATGAATTTAGAAAAATAACAGGATGTAGCATCCACCACGACATTAGTGGTGGGTGAAGGGGAAGGGGGACGCAAAGTGATGAAAGACAGTAGCTGAAAATCCATTATAAGCGAGGCCAAGGGGCTCCAGCCTGAAGGACTTAGTCCCAAGTTGGGCCAACGCATAGCTTTTATTGGATTGAAAGTGGAAGTGAGGCTTGTATGGGGAAGTAAAAACCTTCCTCTTTCCAAGATCTGTGATTATCACACCTTAAGGCTGCTCCCGAAAGCCCCCATTGTGTTCCAGTAGGTATTGTGCCATTACACATATACATAACCCCAAGGCATGGAGTCATTGTTATTATATAAACATCCATTAAGGGAGGGAATGGTTGAGCTTATCCCCTCAGATCTCAGGCTATGCTGTACGTGGAAATCAAGGCAATCAGGGAGCAAGGGATTAACCTCAGAGAGGGTGAGGGGCTGTCTCACACCTGTAGAGCCCAAACTCTCTCCTTAAGGCGCCTATGTGTCTGTGCCTGTCTTAGGTTGTTCCTCCCTTGGGCAACCTTACTCATCATTGACTAACCAGCCATCCTCCGGGGCTATACCGAGTGATGTGAGGTATGCAAGTGAAGGAGGAACATTACCCCCGAGAGAGAGTTAGTTCTGTCTCCTAGATATTCCATGCCCCTGTGGCCTCCATGCTTAGCTCCTGCCTTAAGATGTCATGGGGAATACATGAGGGGACAGACAGGTCTGCAGCTGTAAGGTAACAACAAAATACAAAATTAACAGTAAGAAATCAGTTGCATTTTTATACAGCAGTAATGAACTATCAGAAAGAGAATTTAAGAGAACAATCCCATTTATAATTGCATTTTAAAAAATACCTAAGGTTCCTCAGAAAATTGGGAATGGAGCTACCATTTGACCCAGCAATCCCCCTTCTGGGGATCTACCCAAAGAACTTGAAAACCTTTGTCCGCAAAGACTTATGTACCCCAATGTTCATTGCAGTGCTGTTCACAGTGGCCAAAACATGGAAACAACCAAAGGTCCCTGCGACAGACGACTGGATAAAGAAGCTGTGGTACATATACACAATGGAATATTACTCAACTGTAAGAAAAGATGAAATATTGCCATTTGCAACAAAATGGATGGACCTGGAGATCATCATGCTAAGTGAAATAAGCCAGACAGAAAAAACAAAGAACTGCATGATTTCACTCATATGCGGAATATAAAACTGAAAGCAAAGAAAAAAACAAATGAACAAATAACCCATGGACACAATCAATAGTTTAATGTTTATTTGGGGATGAGTGGGTTAGGGAGGGGAGAAAGGGGACGGGGTGGGAGAGGAGGGGGGAAGCTAAATATAAGGTGATGGAAAGAGAAGTCACATTAGGTGGTGAACTTATTATACATCAAGTTGACAATGCACTGTAGAATTGTATGCTTGAAACCTATGTAATCCTTGCTAACAGATGTCACCCCAATAAAAAAAATAAAAAAATAAAAAAATAAGTTGTTACAAGAGAAAAAGATAGTATATATTGATAGAGGGTCAATCCCAGAAGAAGATATAATTGTAAACATATTCAATCTAACAAAGCTCTAAAACATATGAAATAAAAATTGATAGAATTGAAAGGAGAAATAATTTCATAATAATTGGAGACTACAGTACCACACTTTTAATAAAAGACAGAACATCTAGAGAGAAGAACAATAAAGAAATAGAGGACTGGAACAACACTGTAAACCAATTAGACCTAACAGACATCAATAGAACAGTTCACCGCAAAAGGCCTAAAAAAAATCTAAACAAGATCTAAAATTAATAGGTACAGCCCCACCCCTGCAACAGGAGGTCACATGGCCTCAGCTGCTTGGGTTTTCTGCACTCTGGGAATGGTGGAGGGAGGCTGCTATGGGGTAATAAGTGAATATCTGAGAGCTGGACTGCTTCAGGGATCAATAGTGCAGTCGGAAGAGAACTTCCTTTCCGTGATTAGGGAACCTCTCAATTCTATTACACCTAAGGCCTCAGGCCTCTAGAGGGGATAAACGAAGATTTCATTTTCAAGATGGAAAAATCCTTCAGAGTCAGCTGTGATTTCACCTAGCACTCCACTGGCCTGTGCCAAACCACCATCTCCCTGTGGAAGTAGTTCAAGAAAACAACCTATGAGTACAACACTTACAGAATAGTTAAGGAAAACTAGATCTTTATTTAATTCTTGTTACAGTATGGTAAAACATCTTAAAATAGAGAAGGAAGAAAACAATCAGACGATTTCATAAAATCTATCATCTTCAACAGTTATTTCCTAAAATTTCAATTAAAATTTCCTGAAATTTTAAGGGAAATTTTAAACACATAGACAATGAATTTGAAGAAAGTACATATTTGAAAAATACCTTCAAGAATACCAAATTATATGAATCTAAATCACATGGTACCAGATCTTGCAGTGACCTCTGATGTGACTTTGGGAATGAGAATCTTCCAAACAAGAATTAAATGAAGAAAAAGAAAAATTGGTGATGCAGAGTCAAGAGATGGAACACCTTCGGAGGCTAAAACTAGTCAAAACGAATAGGTCAAGGAATGATCTTTCTCAGTTACAATTCTTTTTTTTCTTTTTTCTTTTTCATAATTTCTTCGTTTAATTGAAAAAAATTTTTGAGTACATTTGAAAAGGGTTTTGTTTGTTTGTTTGTTTGTTTGAGTTACAATTCTTAATAAAGAAGTGGAGGAGCTGTATCCCCCTGTTGCTTTATGAGTGGAAGTTGGCTATGTCTGAGGAGAACAAGAAACCCTGGCTTATTCAGTTGATAGGTCCTGTAGGTTTAATGCTGAAGTGCTATACTATAACAGAAATGAAGAAAAATTCATAAGTGTTTAATTCATTCTTTTTTCTCCAGAATATCTTTGAGAATGACAATTTAAAATATACTTATACATTTTAAAGGGATGATCTAAACCATTAGGTCTTAGAGAAAGTTATCTTGATGAAGATCAATTTAGGGCACCTGTTATATAAATATAAACTAAGTTCTAAAATGTAAATTTAGTATTTTAGATAAATTTGCCAAAGAGAATTTGACATTTAAGAAAATGTAAAAAAATAAATCATGTTTTTTAAAAAAATAATTTGGGCAGTTCTGGGAGTCATTTATTGTGTTTTAAAAAAAAAAAAAAAACTTTATTTGAGATGTTAAAAAATAATGCAATCTGATGAAATCTAAACCTAAACTGAAAAAAAAAAATTAAAAAAGCTTGTCTCTGCCCCATCCATTACCTGAATGGTCTGGCAGGTAATTAAACCTATATATCCACATTTTTTAAAAATAAAAAAATAATTAAATTAATAACCAAACTTCCACCTTAAAAAAATTACAAGATGAGCAAATCAAATCCAAACTTAAGTGGAAGAAAATAAATAACAAAAATGAAAGTGGAAATCAATGAGGTTAAAAACAGATCAATAGGGGAAAAATTAATGAGACCAAAAGCTAGTTCTTTGACAAGATAAATAAAAATTATAAACTCTAGCTTGGTTGAAAGAGAGAAGGCACAAATCAGAAATTAGAGAGATACTATCACCACTGATAGCATAAACATGAAAAAAATAATAAAGGAATATTGTGAACAACTCTATGCCCACAAATTTGGTAAACTAGATAAAGCGGACCAATTCAAAAAAGACACAATCTACCAAAATTCACACAAGAAGGAATAAATTATCTGAATATATCTATATCTATTAAAGAAATGGAATAAAACAATCAATAACCTAAAAGAGCACCAGTCTTAGACGGGTTCACTGGTAAATGTTACCAAACACATAAAGGAAAAATTATACCAATGATCTATTCTCTCTTTAAGAAAATAGAAGCAGAATACTTCCTAACTCATTCTGTGTCATGCATTATCTTAATACCAAATGCAAAGGCATAGCAAGGAAAAAATTATAGGCCAATATCTATCATAAACATAGATGCAAAAATCCTCAATAAAATATAAGCAAATCAAACCCAACAATACTCATATATAAAAAGAAATATCTTGGAGAAGAAAAGATGGCAACTGAAGAGGAGGTTCCTAAAGCCTCTCCAAGAAAACAAAATTGAACGGCCATCCAGGAGCCAAGAAAGAGGACCCTGAGTGAAAACCGACTGTTGAGAAATCCACAAATCGCAAGTAAACACCTGAAGGCTGGCGAGAAGGGGGCGAGTCGGGGAGAGCGAAGGGAGGAGAGATGGACCATGCGGGATCCCTGCTGACTATTCGGAGCTGCGCAGTTTGGGGGAGGGGAGAGAGACTGGGGACAGAAGGAGTTTGGGAGCCAGCCTCTGGAACTTTTGAGTGGTAAAAGGGCTGAGCGAGGACTCTGAACTGCAAAGATAACACCCCAGCCCTAAGACCCCTGGAGACCTACACAGGGCTTCAGTTCCTGTTCCCAGCCTGCTGCAAAGGTGACCCTGCTGTCTCAGGCCAGGCCCACAGCTTTGGACTTATGGAGCGGGCACCTCCTCGTGCACCCCAGAGTTCTGAAAGCAGTGTGAGCCTTTAGACAGCCAGGTACTGAATCAGGGCTGGGAAGAAAGACTGATTTGATTTCCTAGCATTCACCCCAGCTAGCAAAAACAGCTTCCCCAGCAAAGGGCAGAAGGCAGAGCCCCCTTTTGAAAGCCTTTTGTTGGTCTTTCCCCAGGATATATGTGCATAGCCTCCAAATGCAGTAGGAGATCAGAAACAAGAAACAAACAGCCCCCTCTCCCCCAAAACTTGACCCCCAGTGCCACCTAGTGTCTGCCCTACAGCAAGACACCACAAAAGCAATAATCTGGGCACTGAACATAAAGCCCTCATGTCAAAGAGGAAGAATCCAGTGGACAGGATGCATTCCTTAAAAACTAAAACTCCTCAGAAAGAACATGAAATTGACCCAGAAGATACCCTGTTACATCTGGAAGGGTCTCATTTAAGTGAAGGAGAATTTAAAGCAGCCATTCTAAAGGCTGTGAGAGAAATGAAAACCTATTAGTAGAACACCATAGCTGAGATAAATAATATAAAAAAAGATATAAACGACATAAAAAAGGAACTCTGTAAACAAAAAGAACAATTTAACAAAGAAATTCAAAACATAAGAAAGATTGAGACGGAAATACGAGAAATAAATAATACCATAAAAGAAGTGAGAAATGAAATAACTGCCATAGGAAACAGGATCAACCAGATGGAGGAAACAATTAGTGATATTGAAGACCAGAACATGGACACAGCTCAGAAAGAGGAAGAGAGGGAATATAGAACCAAAAGCATTAAAAGAACTCTGCAAGAAATATACGACTCCATGAGACAAAACAACATCAGGATAATAGGAATAGAAGAGGAGGCAGAGAAATCTACAGAGAACATATTCAAACAAATCGTAGATGAGAACTTTCCTGACATTTACAGGACACTTCATCCAGCAAAAAGAGACTACACCTTCTTTTCTAGTGCACATGGAACATTCTCAAGAATAGACCATATGCTGGGACACAAAAGTAGCCTCAGCAAATTCAAGATGATCGAAATCATACCAAGTGTATTCTCAGACCACAAAGCTTTGAAATTGGAGATCAACTAAAAAAAGGAAAGAAGAAAAATCCACATATCCATGGAGATTAAACAACACCTTATTAAAAAAGGACTGGATAAAAGAACAAATAAAAGATGAGATTAAAAAATATATAGAAAATAATGACAATGAAAATACAACATATCAGAATTATTGGGAAACAGCGAAAGCGGTAATAAGAGGGAAATTTATATCATTACAGGCCTATCTTAAGAAACAAGAAAAATCACAAGCAAACATCTTAGCATCCCATTTTAAAGAACTCGAAAAAGAAGAGCAGACAAAACCCAAAGTCAGCAGAAGGAAAGAAAAATTTAAAAATTAAAGCACAGCTAAACCAATTAGAGAACAGAAAGACAATAGAAAAAATTAATATTACGAAGAGCTGGTTCTTTGAGAAAGTCAACAAAATTGACAAACCCCCGCGAGACTAATCAAAGGACGAAAGGAAAGGACACAAATATCCAAAATTAGAAATGAAAGGGGAGAAATTACCAGTGATACCACAGAAATACAAAGGATTATAAGAAAATATTATGAAGGACTTTATGCCACAAAATTTAACAATCTAGAAGAAATGGAGAAGTTTCTAGAAACTTATAGCCTACCAAGACTGAACCAAGAAGAACTAGATAATCTAAATAGACCAATCAATAGCAATGAGATTGAAATGACTATACATAATCTCCCTAAAGGCAAAAGCCCTGGACCAGATGGTTTCACCAACGAGTTCTACCAAGCATTCAAAGAAGAATTAATGCCTATCCTCCTCACACTCTTCCAAAAAAATTGAAGAGGAAGCAATACTTCCTAACTCATTCTATGAGGCCAACATTACTCTAATACCAAAGCCTGGCAAAGACAACACAAAAAAAGAAAACTATAGACCAATATCTCTAATGAACACAGATGCAAAAATCCTGAACACAATATTAGCAAACAGAATACAACAATGCATCAAAAAGATCATACATCATGATCAAGTGGGATTCATCCCGGGAGCACAAGGATGGTTCAACATATGAAAATCAATCAATGTGATACACCACATAAACAAAATCAAAGATAAAGACCATATGGTCATTTTGATTGATGAAGAAAATGCTTTCGACAAGGTACAACATCCATTTATGATCAAAACACTAAATAAAATAGGTTTAGAAGGAAAGTATCTCAACATAATAAAGGCCATATATGAGAGACCCTCGGCTAAAATCATACTGAATGGGGAAAAGCTGAAACCTATTCCCCTAAAATCAGGAACAAGACAGGGATGCCCCCTGTCACCACTGTTATTTAACATGTACTGTAAGTTCTAGCCACAGCAATCAGGCAAGAGAAAGGAATCAAATGTATCCAAATTGGGAAAGAAGAGGTCAAGTTGTCACTATTTGCGGATGACATGATCCTTTATATAAAAAACTCCAAAGATTACACCAGGAAACTATTAGAAACAATTAATGAAATCAGTAAAGTTGCAGGATACAAAATCAATGTACAAAAATCAACAGCATTCCTTTATACAAACAGCGAATTCACAACAAAAGAAATGAGGGAGTCAATTCCTTTTGCTATCACAACAAAAAGAATGAAATACCTGGGAATTAACTTAACAAAGAACGTGACAGACTTATACACAGAGAACTATAACACACTTTTGAAAGAAATTGAAACTGACTTTAAGAGGTGGAAAAATATCCCCTGTTCATGGATAGGAAGACTTAACATTAAGTCTACAGATTTAATGCAATACCCATCAAAATCCCACAATCATACTTCCGTGAAATAGATAAAAGAATTTGTAAATTTATATGGAACCATAGAAGACCTCGAATTGCCAAAGCAATACTACATAAAAAGAATAAGGCTGGTGGTATTACACTTCCTGACTTTTATTTATATTACAAAGCATCAATAGTCAAAACAGCTTGGTACTGGCAGAAGAACAGAAATAGAGACCAATGGAATAGAACTGAAAACCCAGAAATAAACCCACAAATATATGGACAAATAATTTTCGATAAAGGAGCAAAAAACATACAATGGGGAAAAGACAGCCTCTTTAGTAGGTGGT
>PVJL010008840.1:0-7500 GCA_004026885.1 Lyroderma lyra
TTATTTGCATGCTAAAAATTGAAAACTCAAAATATGCGAATAGCACCAAACTGATAATTCCCAAATGTCTTATACTTGGCCCCATAACAGAATGCTACTACAACGTGTATTTACCCCTTGAGTTGGATATGGCTTATTATAAACAGTGTAAATAGCAACTCCTGGTCCAGATTCATGAGAGCTTTAGCTTCCTGTCCAGTAAAAGCTAGAAGAAGAAAGTAGGAACCCAGGGTATTATTCAAGAAGGATACCTGTAAGATCCACTGTAGCAGCTATTAATATTATCTGAATGAGGTATCTTTAGTCTACTCCAGTTCCTGACCTTCACTGCTTATAGCAGTGCTTTAGAAGAATAAAGCTGTGTATTATGGGAATTGGGATGTGGTGAGATAGCGGCTCATTTCTCTCTTAGCTTCATCCTAAATAGTATAGCACAACTGATCTACTTTTCCTAATGGGACAAGTTTTTACATAGGATTTTTCTTTGGCTTGGTCATATTGTCCACCTATACTATATATCCCCTATACTTGCTCTCAGAATATGGCCTATTTCTCTGAGATAACAGAAACAATCACCAGAAGCCTTCCATAGGCTCCTACTACCAAATCAGCTCACTCATGCATCCAGTTATATATACTTTAACTTTCCTCCTTTTACTATGGCTGAACTACTCTTAACCCTAGTTAATGCTAATACCTTCAGCTATGCATCAGATCCTATCCCTCCTACCTTCTCAAGGATATTATTTCAGAAATTCTCCTCTTTTGCCTGTACCATCTTATTTTTTCTCTTTCAGTTTATCTTCATCAGCATCAGAAATATGCTATTTCCTGTTTCTTTAAAAGCAAACAAAACATAGAGTCAACTAATATTTGCAGAGGACCCAAGAACACTCAGTGGAAAAAAGACAGTCTCTTCAATAAATGGTAATGGGAAAATCTAATATTCATGTGTAAATTAATAAAACTAGACCCTTGTCCTACAGCACTCACAAAAATTAATTCAAAATTAAAGACTTAAATGCAAGACTGGTAACCATAAACTCTTAGAAGAAAACATTGGAAAAACCTCCTTGATATGGGCCCTTGTAATGTTTTCTTTAACATGACACCTAAAGCACAAGCAACAAAATTCAAAATAAAGAAGTGGGAATACATCAAACTAAAAATGTTCTGAACAAAGGAAACAATCATTAATATGAAAAGATAACCTAAGAAATAGGAAGACCTATTTGCAAACCACATGTCTGATAAGGTGTTAACATCCAAAATATATAAAGAACTCATACAATTCAACAGAAAAAATTTCCAATTAAAAATAGGTAAAGGAGTAATCTTGGCTGTAGGTTCTTACTTTTCATCACTATCAATATTTCATGCCTATCCCCCTAGCATGCAAAGTTTCTGTTGAGAGATCAGCTAATAGTCTTATGGGATTTTTTAGGTAACTAACTGCTTTTCACTTGATGCTTTTAAGATTACTTCTTCGTCATTAACTTTTGGCATTTTAATTATGATGTGTCTTGGTACGAGTTTCTTTGGGTTCATCGTGTTTGGGACTCTCTGTGTTTGTTGGCTTAAATATCAATTTCCTTCACCAGGTTAGGGAAGTTTTTCATCATTATTTCAAATAGGTTTTCAATTCCTTGCTCTCTCTCTTCTCCTTCTGGTACCCTTATGATGTGCATGGTGGCATGCTAGATGTTATCCCAGAGGCCCCTTAACTATCCTCATTGTTTTGGATTCTTCTTTTCCTTTTTGTTGTTCTGATTGGGTGTTTTCTGCTACTTTATTTTCTAAATCACTGATTCCATCCTCTGCTTCATCTAATATCCTGTTGGTTATCCCTAACATATTTTCATGTATTTTTTTTATTTCTAACTGGTTCTTTTTTATGTTTTCTATCTCCATTTTTATGTTTTCTACCTCTTTGTTGAAGTTCTCACTGAGATCACTGAGCATCCTTATCACCAGTATTCGGAACTATGAGTCTGATAGAATGCTTGTCTCCATTTTGTTTAGTTCTTTCTCTGGAGCTTTTTTGCATTTTTTTTTATTTGGGACATGTTTTTTTGTCTCCCAATTGGGTTGTTTCCCTATATTTGTTTCTATGTATCAGGTGGGATTGCTATGCCTCATGGTCTTAGTAGAATAACTTTATGTAGTAGGTGTCCTGTGGGGCTCCATGGTGCAGTCTTCTGGATCAGAGACAGGTGGTCCAGGTGTGTCCCTTGTATGGGTTATGTGTGCCCTCCTGTTGTAGCTGAGCCTTGGACGCTATTTGCATGCTAATGGTAGAAACTGACCCTAGGCCGACTGCTTGTGAGTACTGGCTCTGACTACAGTGAAGAGGTGTGGTGCAAGGGCTGACTCTACAGAGCAGGATTCTCTTTAGGAGGGCTTTGGTGCCTACCCAGTCTGACCTTTGGGTATGTCATCCTCGGAGGCAGCCGGGTGATGCTCAGTCTTGGTCTAAAGCTGTGCCAGCCATAGGGCCTCCTGGTAATGAACCCATTGCAGGAAAAGTTTAGCTTCTGCCTGTACCCTGCCCAGGGCCACCTGGCATGAAACACAAAATAACCCCCAGAAGCCAGCCACCCGAGCTGTGCTTGTAAGTGCCTTGATGGGCCAAACCATGAACCAAGGCCAGCTATTGATAATGCTATGCTTAGGACTGCTCAGCCAGAGTTACAAAACATGACAAAGCCAGATGCTGCTTGATTGGGTTTTGTGGGTTTTTGAGAGATTTTAGGAAAGCTAGCAGCATGAGCCAAGGCAGGCCCTTTAAAAAAAAAAAAAGCTATTGGAAGTAACTTGGGTGCGCCAGAAATTTGGGTGGGGCAGGGTCTCAGAATCACCAGTGTAGTGTGGACAAAAAGTGTTAGCCAAATTAATGGAGACTGAGATGTAGCAGCTGCCTATGTCTGCATGCTGATAGATGAGAAAGCTCTACAAAAACACAATGGCTTCCATCAGCTCCCAAATACTGAAGACAGTTGCCCCTCCAGTCCTTACCCTGAAGCCAGACAACTCAGTTCCTCCCCATATGTCTCTGGCACCTTTCAAGCTGCTGCTTCAGTGCTGGAGCTCAAAGCAAGTGAGTCCATTACCAACTAAGTCCATGTGTGGGCCCTTTAGAGGAGCACCTGGAACTTAGCTGCCTTCCACCTCACTTAGCTACAATCTCCACTGGTTTTCACAACAGAAGTTATGGAGACTGAAGCCCTGAGTTGAGGAGGCTGGTGTGGGGTTAGGACCCTTCACTATTTTTGTGTGTGGGGGACCTCCACAGCTGAGATACCCCTCCCAATTTTTAATGGTCACACATGAGTGTGAGACCAGCCTATTCCAAGTATCTGTCCCTCCTACCAGTCTTGAGGTGGCTTCTTCTGTATGTCCGTAGTTATAGGACTTCTGTTCAGCTAAACTTAAGGTGATTCTCAATGATGGTATTTCTGTAGTTTAATTGTAATTCTGATGTGGTCAAGAGAGGACGTAAGCACACATTTACCTACTTTGCCATCTTGACCAGAGTACCTATTTTCATTATTTTTATTGTTTCTAATTACCCTTCACATTTTCACTGGAATCCATTCCTGAGTTTTGTTGCTACCATTGCACTAAAATTGCTCTGAGCACAGTCAACAATGTCTTCACATTGCTAAAGTCAGTGGTCAATTCTAGTCCTTGTCTTATTTCACCCATCATAGGATTTGTCACACTTGAAACTAGTGCTCCATTTGGTTTCCAGTAAACCACAATTTCCTAGATCTCCTTCCAAGACACTAATTTCCCCTTCTCAGTCACCTTACTGGTTTTCATCTCCCTAACCTTTAACATTTAAAAGCCCCAGTGCTCAGACTATGACTACTTTCTTTTATCCACTCACTCTTACTTACTTGGTAATTTCATGCAACCAATAGCTTTAAATATCACTTCTATGCTGATGGTTCTTAAACTTATATCTTCAGACTCAAGCACTTAACTGAACTTCACACTTTTATTTCTAACTATTAAATTGACATCTTTATTTGGATATCTAATGTAAACCACTACTATAACATACAATAAATCCAAATCACTTTTTTTCAACAAAACTTCCTCTTACTTCATACTTTCCTCATCTCAGTAAATGATAACCCTATATTTTCAGTTGCTCAAACCAAAAACCTTATTGCTGACATCTCTCACATGTCACAACCAATTTTTCTGCAAATTTGGTCAGTTCCATCTTCAAAGGCCTAATCTTTATCATTAATTCTACTGTCATCATTCTGAACCAAAACATAAATATCTCCTATCTAAGTTATTGGGATAATCATTTAACTAGTCGCCTTGCTCCTACCATGGCCTGCTAAAGTCTATTCCCAATACAGTGGCTAGAGTGATAACCTAAACATAAAAATTAGATCACCTGGCTTCTAGGACACTAAATTACTCAACATTTATGACTTATTCGGCTCTTTCTCCTGTACTCTATATTGGAGTGCCCCAGAACTCAGTCCTTTGGTACTTTTTTGTTCTCTCTACACTCAGTTAGTGATCTCATCCAATACTGATGATATAAATATCATGCATATTCCAACAACTCCCAACTTTCTATCTCCAACTTGGCTATATATATATATATATATATCCAGTTGCTTGCTTGGTTCTTCCAGATGGATATCAAATAACTACCTCGAATTTACTGGTTCTGAAACTAAATCTGCTCTACTTGTGTCTTTCTCACCATAGTCAATATCAACTTCATTCTTCCAATTTCTGAGCCCCAAAACTTATAGACACAATACCTCTATTTTTTTGCAATTTATACCATCAAATTAGTACCATCAGCATAGCCTGAAAACATATAAGAAATGCAAATTCTTAAGCCTACCTCAAACCTACTGAATCAGGAACTCTGAGTGGGTTCCAGAAATCTCTATTCAAAAATGTTTCTAGCTGATTCTTCCAGATGTTTGCACAAGTTTGAGAACCACTGTGCAAATGAATATTGAGAGCCTTATTGAGAATTGAAAGAAACTTATAAGCAAGAGCTGATACATCAATGAAAAATTAGAGTTCTTTGTAGGCTATTAAGATAATCATAGTTGTTATTGTTAAACCTCATAGAGGTCTCATGGAGGTTGGGTGAGTATGGGTGTAGCATGTGAGTGATGATGGCCTGAGTAGAAGGACTGTTACATGTTATTACCTACAAATTCTTAAGCAAAGTATTTCACATCCCTCTGTGTTATGAAATAAGAAAAATAATACTTAGCACACAGAATTATTGTGAAGATTGAAGGAGGTTATGAATTTTATAACAGCAGTATTATTATATAAGATGTATCAGTGTTACTTTCTGTTGACTTTATAGCTAAAAGCTTCATGTTGTTCTCTCTGTCAGAAGTACCATCTTTGTTTACAAAAAGTATGTATAACATAAAGGCCACGAACTGGAAAAAGATCCTTGAGAAATGCTCACATTTATTGGGAACAGAAAGAACTGGTTCACAATTCTTCTTTTGTCCTTTATTTTAGGCAGCTCCTGAAATCCTACTCTGTCCCTAAAGTCTTTGCATTTCCTGTCTCTCTTAAACATGACAATTTCATGATGATTCTGTTTCTTTTCCGCTCTTCACTGATTCATTGGCATAAAATGTTGTTTTCATGTATTTGTTTATTTAATTTATACACTTAGCCAATGGCTGTCCTCTTGCCTTTGTGCCTTGTATATAAAATGTCATTAATCCTATATGTCTTAGGGAAAGCTCCTTGGTAGACAAGAGCTTTTTGCTTTATTTGCATAATGGTTGTAGAACACCATGTAAATACAGAGACTTGATTAATGGTTTCTGACACAGCATCTCAAATAAAATACAAATAAGCCAAAATTTAAAATGCATATAGTTCTCTTAAGTGTAATTTTTATCATTTTTTCTAAATTCACAAAATTACAATTTGTCTCCAGCTATTCTCTTTAGTGCTTTGTAACTTGAACAAAACATATACCTAAAAGATCCACTTAAAAGGAAAAAGACATAAAAACTAAATTGAGACACTAAATCAGGCCATTAAAAATAATCAATATTGTCCCATGGGATATTTTTCTCTCTCCCTTGCTTCCACCCTTCCTCTTCATGTGTGTGTACACATGCACGCATGCGTGTGTGTGTGTGTGTGTGTGTGTGTGTGTGACAATGCTTTTGTAATGCAATATCCTAGAAAGATATGATTGTCAGGTTAATAATGTTTATATCACTTAACATGTCCATTAACACTTACCTTCATTTACATGCACTAGAAGAGACAAATTAAGTTCTTCTATACATATCCCCTTTAGTACAGATCTTTAATTTATTATAACCAAGATAGAATATCCTGGTTGATAACTTTCTCAGAAGGAAAAGCAGAGTTAATTTATAACAGACTGATCCTGCTTTCTGGGATATGGAAAACTCCAAACTTCAAGATACTACATCCTTTTAGAGATGCTAAATTATCGGAGATGTTAGTAGAGATTCAGCAGGACGGAGGTGTCTTAATGGATTTTATCACTTTGTTATATAACTGAGACTACAGTCACTTTCTGTCACTGTTGTTATGTACTGTATGCTATGTGTGTGATTTTGACAGATTTATATAAATATAATTTACCTTGAGAAACAGAAATGTGGAATCTATTGATAAACAATGGGATCACCATGCCTCCTTGGAATCAAGAGAATAATTATCCAAGAGCTACCACTTAAGCTCTCTCCAGAGAACTCCCAAAGTCAAGATCAAAAGCCAGTTGCTTGGGACATTTTCAGCATATTCTACTTGTGGGCAGAAAAGGGAATCGCTACCCATATTGCTGTTAATATTTTCTAGCCTTGTTTTAATGTAGGGAAATACAGAAATGATCTACAGCTATAAGAATGTGAAGTACTTGGGCATCACTCAGAGTTCTCATATGACAAGATTGATCAATCTTTAAAACGCTCAAAAGGCTGTGAGAACAAAAACTGTCAAACACAATCATAGCACGGGGACTCCACAGCACCGCAAGAAATTAAGTGAGGATGTCACCAAGTAAGCTGATCCTGCTCACACACTCATGCTAGCCTAGAAGAGACAGTAAGTGCTACTGAGTTTGAAAAAGGCCTGCCTCACATGTGGAATAGCACGACACCTATACAGAAAAACAGCGAGCGGGTGCAGTTATCTGCACTGACATTTCAGCTCCACTCCCCCGCCCCCCGCCCCTTCCCTCCTCAGTCCCACCGGCAGCTGCAGCATTGACAGAAGGCCTGTGTCAGTTTCCATCTGACTGTCACTCTCACTTCTGCCTCTATTATCAGCAGTGCACTGGGGCAGCCCCGGCTCGGAAGGGCTGCTGATCTCTATCGCTCCACTCCACGCTGGCCCTGCCATGAACCTGACTCAGAGAGAGCGAGACAGAGAGAGCAGGGGCGAAAGGCTATGCTCTGGGAAAGGGGCTGGGGGAGGGAGGAGGCGGGCGGTTGGGAGGGA
>PVJL010008840.1:10000-62846 GCA_004026885.1 Lyroderma lyra
TCTACTGTAAACAAATTATGGTCCCACACAAAATATTCGCATATTAGCCTACATCAATCAGATAATTAGGGGCATCATAATAATTAGGAAGAGTTAGGAATGCTGTGGAGGTAAAGAGAAAAATAAACAAAATTTTAAAGTATCAGCAAAAGCCTCATGGTCTAATTACACCTTCAACCAAATTTAATGCATGCCTGGTGTCTTCTATAAATAGCGATGCATTATATAAAAGAGAGGAGCACTATAGAAAAACATTATTGACTCTAGTTCCAATGGCAATTTTTCAACTCCGTGGCCAGGGAAGAGGGAAGAGCCCAAAAGACTGTTAAAGCGTGTTCTATCCTCATATGTAACCATTAACTTCAAAGAAAGAAAACTGCTTCTAGTCATAGCCCCAACTGCAGCTGGTCATCTCATAAATGTGCCACTAGTCACATACAAAAGGACATGGATGGCTCCTGTCACAACTTCTAAAAGTCATGGTGGGAATAAAGTGACTATGTCTACTTGTTGAATAATGCTCAAGCAACCACTCAAAGATTTTAGAGATTCTCTTTTTGTTGTTTCCTCATGTTTCTTTTTTGTTTGTTTTATCTCAAACTAATTTGCATTGTGGAAGTCCTGCATTTTCTAAAGAAGAAAATTGGTGCTTTTTTTGCTTCATTACTGAGGGAACAAGTAAAAAGTGGAGACAAATAGAAAAGTGAGGCATCACAAAGGATGAACGAGTTAGAAACACAATTTAAAGCCATTAAACATGTATACTAGGAAATATAGAAACATCTATTTTTAACTCCAAGATCCTCTGGTCCTCAGAAATTCTTTTTAGTTTGATATAGAATGTTAATGTGGGTTATAAAGATAGCATGGAGAATAAATAAATGTTTATGTAACCTACAAATATACAGATTTTTAAGTAGCTCTATATCTCAATATCCTCGATCAGGTAATTTAATGAAAAACTAAATACGTGCTAGTCAAAAGGGGTAAAAAGTAAATGTGGTTGATGATGATAAAAAAATGTCAAGATGTGAGAACGCTCATCAGTAAAAGGCTCCATGGACGCCAGTCCTCTTCCTAACCTATTAGAATTGTACTAAGAGGTTAGCATGCACAGAGCATCATCTTTTCCGTCCAGAACATTCCCATTAATTTATGATTCTATAGTTAGCAGAAACAACCTGGTTGCAAATTTACATGCTCTGGGCATCAAATAAACTAATTAAACCGATCTATACAGTAATTGTCTTCTACTGTTTACTGATTAAAAAGCCCTTGAAATAATGAGAATTCCTTGCAGTAAGAAGGCTGGGACCCATGTGCTATGATATCTATCGATGGTCTCAGAACTCCTCCTGGAGGACAGGAGGTTAAGAGGCAGTGAAGAGGAAGAAAATGCCTGGCCTGCCTCTCAAAAGTCACTGTGCTTGAGTCTTGGACTATGAGACAGTATGACTTTTCTCACAGTTTAGAGCTCTGATTCTCCAAAGTCACAACTATACTCCTCAGTGAAAATATCAAAGGAGCTCAGAAAATTCTTTAGATAAATGCCTTATGCAGAGCAAACGCTCTAAGGGAAAGGTTAGCTATAAATACAACCCTCATAGAATAACAGGACACAATTTGCCCATAATGCATACCTTTTTCTCTAAAAATTGTTTGCTTCTAGATCAAGGTATTTATGATTCTGACAATAACATAATGAGGAATAATATGAGTACTCGTAGTTAGACAAAAAACAATTTCCAAAGGTTTTTAGAATTGTATGATTGTCACCTTGCACTCTAGGCATCTCAACTACCAACATCTTGGGAGATGTTTTCTTCCATTTTACAATGAATTATGAAAGCTAAGTGAACATTCTGAACACTTTTCATAATACTCAGCATCCCAGAACATTGAATAACCTGAGCAATGTTTTATATTCACTGTCTGCACATATTTGCACTAAAAAATACAATATGGTTTGCAATTATCATTTTAGAAAAGTTTAAGTTTTCACCATAATCCAAATCAAAAATATTTTCTGAATATGTTCAGGAGCACACTTGAATTACGTTACTACATTTTCACTTTTTAAAAAAATAAGGAACAGAAAAAATAAATTTATAACCAATTACTTTAAATAAAATTAGAGGTTACTGCATTACAGGATTGTCCTTCTATTTTTAATGTATACCTCACTGCTGAATTATTCTATGTAACGTTGTTTTAAAATATGTATACATACCTACCCGGTTGAGAACTTCGCCTGCCAACTTTCAGCATGAATTGAACCATCTCTAAGAAATCTTCCCCAAAGGAGTGTATGATGAAAGTCTTATGTAGCTGTTAGCTTCAGTCACTGTTGCAGAATTATGTCTAATCCCTTGTAAAGTGCTAATGCTCATTCAAAACCGAAAGGACAGACTCTTATTGTTTTAACAAAATTTGAGGTCCTCAAATCATTAATAGCTGCTGGTAACAAAATGACAAAGCATTTTTTTAAAATTTGATGTCCAGTGTTAGTTCTGTATTCATATCCCTCATTAGCTTTGATTCATGGTAGACAAGACAGGACCAGTATTACTGTTTTGAAATGAAATACTATCATATCTGATTATATTTGCTTTAAATTTATCTGTTTCTTTGGGGTACCTAGATAAAAATTTTTCTTTTCTTTTGAACATTTATTCAGATTTTAGTCAAGTAATTTCTGATGAATAAAGACATAAATTACTAAACTTCTATTAGAATTAATTTCTTCCACCCTACAGATTCAATGTTTGGTGACAGGATAAATCTCATATTTTCTATTTAAAAGACAAATGTAGATGTTTTAAAGTATCTGCATTGTGCAGCAATCATGCCTCATTTGCCTCTCCCATAGGATTATTTTCAACATTAAAAGATAAAATGTATAAAATACTTAATAAATGATAGATTTTTAAAGTACTAGTTATTGTATTTTCCAAATCTCAGATATGCAACATACAGAATATATATTTATTAATCTTATTTCCTATTATTTTCAGGTGTTTACTCATCAATATCAATATGCCCAGTTCATCTTGCTTTACTCAGCATGAGAGATTCTAGGAAGGCTCACCAGAGGAATCTAGATACTTCAACAGAGACTTCCAACTGCTAACTTCACCCCAAATGATACCAACAATATAAGCCACTAAAAAGGTTTTCTGCCTTAAATGTCTAATAGTGCAGTTACCTACTTCCTTGGGCTAATGTAAGATGATCTTAAGACTCTTTTTAAATATCTAACTAGGCTGTTCTGCAGGGACTAGACCAAGGCTATCATCTTAGAAAGTACAGATCTGAGCTCTGAAAACATGAGACAGAAAGGTATCGAAGGAGAAAACACATAAAGCACGATGAGCCGCTTATGGAATTGCCCTTGAGCAGACATGGAGTTTAGGTCACATGAAGCCTGGGAAGCAAACAGGCACACAGTGTTGAAGCAGAGTTGCTGCGTTTGATGGGAATGTTGTGCCCTGAACAACAGCACCCTGTTAAGAGGGTACAGTAGTAATGAAATCCAGGTCATCCCCACAGTCCTATTCCCTGAAGTTGCCCTGCATTTCCCTGAACACACTTTTTTTTGTAATGCTCCCCAATTTGTAAGTCTAGGAGGCTCTTCCTTTTTCAGAAGGGCAATTTTTTTTTCTAATTCTTCCAGCTGGAGACAGACTATTTTATCACAATTTGCAGAAAGCTGCAGTATAGATTGGTGGTGGCTTTGGATTGAAGACACAGTGGGTACTTACGCTTGCTTTCAGGGAAAAGATGTGAAAGGTATTTCCCTAAAGTAGGTCTTCATCATACAGAGAACCTATGAAGTGACTGTGAGGCAAATTTGGGAAAGCTAAGAACATCCAAGAACCCTGGAGTTAAAAGGAGTGTGTGTATCAAATAGCTCTCAGTGAAACTACAACATTTTACTTTAGTAGTTGGAAAGACCTCAGTTATCATGGACTGGGGATAGGGTGAGGAAAAAAAACTGCCTTAGGCTGTCCCCGAGAGACAGGTAACTAATTTTTTTTCTTAAATGCATCTTTCCCACACTATTATTCCATAATAAGAGATGCTGTGTGCTTTTTTACCACCATATACACTTTACCTAGCAGTGCTCAATAACAAATGTCTACACAATGCTCTCTGTGAGCCAGGTGCTGTCCTAAGCACCATACACTTACTAACTAATACACTAAAACAGCCTTATAAGGTAGCTCCTATCACTGCTATTCCTAACTTGTAAATAAGGAACTGAGGAATAACTGAGCTTAAACAACCTGATGATAGATCATATAGGTAGGGCTGGGATTGAACCCAATCAATCTAGTCTAGCCCCAGAGTCTGCTCTCTTAACTACGTCTATACCATTCTAAGTAAATACCTTTATGAATGAATGACACAATGTAACATTCAGAGAACTATTATGTAATCTTAACTACACTGAATTTTAATTCATTTTTCTCCGCTGGAAATATTACAACTGCTTACCCAATACTTCAGAAGTTGTGCCCCCTGACTTATATTACATTGGAAATACATACAAGTGAGGAAGTTCTTATAGTACAGTATCTCCAAATGCTGTGATGAAAAAATAGAAGCAGCTGAAAAAATGACAGCACAAAGCTAAGAAGTTCCATCACGTCTTAGGTGTGGGACTCAGGAAGGGCTTTTAAGAGAAAGGAGTATCTCCACTGAACTGAGATCTGAGGGGTGATGGAAGCAAAAAGGAAGGAAGATGTTTTAGGCAGAGATAATTCCGAGTATGACAACCAACTAGGCAAAAATAGAGTGAGACTAAGAAAAAAACAGAAAAAGAAAATCGTTATCATAGTTGTAGCATAGAGTATGAGAGGCACAAGGTAAAAATAAAACCTACAAAGAATGGGCAACAAATCATAGAGGGCTTGAGAAAACATGAAGAGTGTGGACTTTACCCTTAGGATTCAGAAGTCAGTGATCATTTCAGGAGGGGCAGATCAAAGGAAGATGATACACATTAGATTACTGTGGCTTATGTGTGGAAAGAGAATGGAGGGTATGGAGGCTGTGGGCTAGAATTCAGTTTAAAAGACTTTCAAGTAATTCAAGAAACAAATTATCACACAGGGTGAGTTTGAGATGTCTCAAAGATAATCAAGTGAAGATATTTAGAACATTGACACTCTAGAAATGAAGCTCAGCAGAGAGGTCTGAGCTAGAGAAAATGATAGGATCCCTCAGTCTAAAGATGTCTTCAATATTCAGGAGCAGATGAAGGCTCCCAGGAAGAATGTGGAGTGAGAAGTCTCCTGGTCAGAATCCTGAGGAATATCAACGCGTAAAGGCTGGATAAAGAAAATGAAATCTGAGAGAGGGAGTCGAGTGTGTGTTCTGAAAGCCAAGGAGAGCATGATAAACTATAAGTCTACGTAAATTCATCCACAAGTCAACTAATAGAATATTGAAAGTTGCCACTGCAATTAGCCCCAAGGAAGTCCTATGTGACCTGAGTGAAAGTAGTTTCCCATTGGAGTCTTAAAGACTGAAATAATAAACTAAGAAGTATGAAGTGAAAATAGACAACTTTTTCAAAAAGGGTGACCTGAAATTGTTACTTTGAATAAGAAGAGACAGGGCAATCACTGGAGGGGGGAGTCTGAGTCCAGGGGAAAAAAATCGTTCTTTTTAAGACATATGAGTATATCTGGGTATGCACGGCAAGTACTAATAGTTGATGAAGAAAGGTTAAAAGTGCAGGAAACAGAAGGGATGATCGATTACCACAGCAAAAGTCCTAAGAAGTCATGGAGACCCAGATTAGGGGACTGGCCCAGAAAGGAAAGATCACATTTGCACAACTGTAAAGAGAGGAGGGAGGAAATAAGACCGAGAATGCAAGAAAATGTGTAGGTGGAAGTGTCAGAAAGATAAGGGTTTTTCATATGATCAGTACAATTTTCTCCATGAAGTCCATCAATTTTGGCGTGCTTGTGCTCACTGGTATCTTCTTTGTACTTATTGGAGAGATATAGATGAGAGAGATATAGATGAGAGAGATATAGATGAGAGAGATATAGATGAGAGAGAGAGAGAGAGAGAGAGAGAGAGGTGTCATGCTGCTGCATAATGATGTTTTGGTCAATGGCAGATGACATATACAATGCTGGTCCCATAAGATCATAATAAAGCTGAGAATTTCCTATTGCCTAGTGATGCAGCTATTGCACTATAGTAGGGCAATGAATTTGTACTCATGTTTACAGTGATGCTGCTGTAAACAAGCCTACTGCTTTGCCAGTTGTATAAAAGTGCAGCCCATACAATTATGAACAGTATATAATACTTGATAATGATAAACAACTATGTTACTGGTTTACATATTTACTATATGATAATTTTTATTATTTAATAGTGTACTCTTTCTATTTATTAAATAATATGGTTTGCTTTAAAATAGTATGACGTGATACACTGGCGGCAGCCTCAAACATTTCATGTTCGTGGAATCTGTTGATTGCATCATTTTCTCCTGTTCTCGATTTAATCTTGTGTTGTTTTGTTCATTATGGCCCCTAAGCATAAAAAAAATCCACAACTTATGTTGTAGGTAAGAGGCCATGTGGAGTGATTGACCTGGAAACGAAATTAAGAATTTAAGGTGGAAAGTCGGTGATGGTTATTGCTCACCAGTCAGGAATGTCCCATTCCACCATAGCTATGATCTTGGAGAACACAAACATAGTGAAGGGAACTGTTAAAGGATCTGCTTCATCAAAGACAATGAAACTAATAAAAATTTGAGAAGGGCCTATATCAGACATGGAGAAACTTCTAACAACCTGGATTGAAGACAAGACACAGAAGCACACCCCTCTCGGCACCATGATGATCATGGCCAAAGCAAAAAGTTCGTTTGCAATGTTGAAGCAAGAGGACGGACCTATTACAATATTGAATTTACTTCTAGCTCCAGGTAGTTTAAATGATTCAAGAACCATTATTAAGCATTACATAATGTAAAAATGAATGATGAGTCTTCAAGGGCTGATGTAAATGTAGCTAAAGAATTTTTGAAAGTTCTAAACAAGTTGATGGCGAAGGAAAATAATTTGCCAGAACAATTACTCAGTGTGAATGAAACTTCCCTATTCTGGAAGCAAATACCTGAAAGGATTTCATCCATAAGGAGGCCAAGTTTTAAGGCTTTTAAGGACAGGATAATAGTATTCTTGGGAGGCAATAGTGCAGGCTACAAATTGAAACCCTCTGTCACATGACACAGCGAGAAGAACCCTGGGGCCTTCAGGTATATCAATAAGCACATCCTGCTAGTGTGCTACAGGAGCAATAAAAAGTCATAGATGATGCAGCTGCTCTTCCAAGGTGCCCCTAAATTGCTATGCCAGGGAAATGAAATACTGTTTAGAGAATAACATACCTTTCACATTTTGGCTTGTTGCTCATATATCCTTCTCTTAGGGGTAATCTTCATCCCAATATTAAGTAATGTTTCTCCCTCTAACCAATACCTCTTTCATTCAACCAATGGATAAAGGAGTTATAGCAGCTTTTAAGGCCTACTACCTAAGGAGGACCTTAGAGAAAGCTATTCCTGCAACTGAGAAATGCACTGATGCAATTCTGGAAGAATCACAACATCTATCACTGCATCAAGAACTTTGCTTGCTCTTGGGGTGATATCACCAAGAAGCTTATAAATAGCATCTAGAAAAAGACTTTCAAGAGATTCCTCCGTGACTTCAAAGGATTTGCCAAGGATGAGGCAGGTTGCAAAAATAAGTAATGCTGTGGTTGAGATGGCAAACAATTTTAACCTGAATATAAATGAGGATGACATTGTGGAGCTCCTAGAGGGGGTTCCTGAGTAAGTGACTAATGAGCAATTGTTGGAACTGAAACAGGACAGGATCACAGAGTTGAGGAAGAGGCCAGAGAAAAAGAAACTGCAGGAAAAGACAAAGAAGAATCCCCAAGAAAATTCCCAGTAAAGCAGTTAGCAGAAACTTTTGCAGACCTCAACAAGCTCCTTAAAAAGTTTGAAAACATGGACCCCTCTCAACACCGTAAGGCTTTCATTAATAGAAATGTTCACAGTGCATTATCTGCTTACAAGCAAATCTATGATGAAAAAAAACAAACAACAACAAAATAAACAAAAACCAAGCAAACCATCTTGAACATATTCCTGAAAAGTGTGACACCTCCTTAAGAAGAGCCTCAGGCAGGTCCTTCAGGAGCTGTTTCAGAAGAAGGCATTGTTATCATAGGAGATGACAGCTCCATGTGTGTTATTGCCCCTGAAAACCTTCCAGGGTGACAGATATGGAGGTGAAAGGTAGTGATACTAATGATACTGACCCTGTATCGGCCTAGGGTAATGTGTGTGTTTGTGTCTTAGTTTGTTATACCATGTAGCCTAGGTGTGTGTAAGTGCATACTATGATGTTTGCACATGATAAATTTGCCTAACAATGTAATTCTCAGAATGCATCCCTGTTGTTAAGTAGTACAAGACAGCAATAAATACTTTTAAACAGCACATACCCTGACATAGCTTAATAATTTTGAAGCATCTATTATAATACCTCACATATAATACAATAGGAAAGTAATAGATATATGGTGATTGATTTTTTTAAAAACATCTCTTTTTATACTAGTGCTAATATCTTAATAAAGACATGTCAGTTGATCTTCAGTGAGAATGAGTTCAAAGTTCTTTGAAAGTATTATTCTTATATCTACCACATGCAGCAACAAAAGCAAAATAAAACTTGGAGACCAAGAATATTTTTCCAATATTTCTATTCTCGAAGGGCTACAAATCAGGTTGTCTATTATATACAAGTAACACAATTTATTGTTTGCTCCATACAGTTTTATGTTTTAAAATATGAAGGAGTTATCCAATGATATCTATTCAACTATGCTCCTTGTTTATAAAATACTTCTCAATCCAATTACTAGCATGCTCTCAACTTTATATTGTAGCTGAAACCTTAGTTAGTACAATAACCATAAGATTGTAAGACAAAAGCCCAAATAAACCTAGATTTACTACTAGAAACTTCTGAAAAAAGAAGTGAGACTAAATTTCACTTACTCTTTTTCATTTAAGAAACAGTGCATGTACCAGAGTCCAACAGTTAAACAACTGTATCATCAAACATTATTTTAAACCAATACTTTAATTAAAGATAATAAAAGGTACTTAAGGCAAAACTAGGCATCTGGACTCAGACAACTCCTCTGATATCAGCTGTAAAGGCTTAAGTCACAACTTTCTTTCCTAACCTGAGTTTTGCATATAAAATTTGAATTAGGTAGTTTTCATTCACATCCCCATACTTTTCTCCCCTTCAACGGTTTTAAACTTCAAACCTTCCTTTCAACTTTTGTTGCCTATATAGAAGTTCAATTTCCTGTTAAGAGGAAACTTATTTCCTTTTTTATGCAATTCATTGTAAACTATAGAAAATCATATCACACTTTTATAATGGTAAGTCCATGTTTCTCCACTGGAGTAGTTGAAGTCACCAATCTCAAAAGATCTTTCATTGGTTTTTAGGGTATCACTATATCATATGTGGTTTACTGTAAAAAAAATTCTGGATATTTAAGGTAAATTTATTTAAGTTAAAATTATGTTCACAACATCTCAATACGGTAGTTGAAGTAAGATTGAGTAAGATGAAAAAAACTTGGCTCAATGTTATATAAAATATTATAAAAGAACTTGAATGACCAGATCTCCAGATTGTTATACAGGTTATAGATACTCACTTCCTAATATTTTGGCTTTAGTTGCCAGATTTTGCAAATAAAAATAAAGGACGCTCAGTTAAATTTGAATTTCAGATAAACAATAAATAATATTTTACTATAAGTATACCCCTATGCAATATAAGGGATATACTTATACTTAAAAAAATGATGCATTGCTTATCCAAAATTCATATTTAACTAGACATCATATGTCTTATCTGGCAAACCTAAATGTTCCTCATCTTAGAAGAGAAATATTAATAACATTGTTTCCTTTAATGACTCTTCCGGACTGAACAATATTCCTAACTCACATTTCTAAATCTTTACTCAGAGTTAAAATTTAAAATCTGTTCAGAATTCCTTAAAACAAGAAGTTCTTGAATCTTCCCAAGGTTGAAATTCTTATAACCAAAAGCCCATCTTGGAAACCGTAATTATTTTTTTAAAACATGAAAAAAAAAATCCAGGACACCTTGTCCCATAATAGTTTAACATCAACACCCAAAAGGGAACTCGGGAAAATAGTCAAAGAACAATCTGCAAACTCTGTTAGAAAACTGAGAGTTGCTAGAGACATGGGGTGTGATATGAAGAAAAAATAATGACACATTAATTTAAGATTGGATGTTGTAGGTGAAGAGAAGCACCTGTTGTAGGATACAACATTAGCAATGGTTTTGTCCATGATATACTATTATAAACAGTCTAGGACAGCATGCTATTCTTAATGACCAAATGTTTGGAGCACCATACTAAAAGACCCTCATCAGTGGCTCACAAACAACAAAAGAACAGTAAATTCTTTCCCAGGAATCTGCCTTAGCTCAAAATCATTTAAAATTATTTTAACAACTAAATTACAGGTGACAAGATAGCACTAAGAACTGTCAACAAGAGCTGCTAAAGAAAAAAAAAAAAAGAGATGAGACTAAATCTAGGACTGTTTATATACTAATAGTTAATTCTTCTAATAAAACTATTTCAAATGGTTCAAAATACAAAATAGAATTTGCATGGGAAAAATCACATAAAAATACTCTATTTGTAGAAACTGTATCATTTACCAACAGACCCATATTCACAAGACCAATCAATTTGCTAACATATTTAAAAAACAGGGTTATTAATTAAAAAATACTTAAGTTATACTATCTTTCTGACTAAGTCAATTTTAATGTGAGTAGTAAACGGGAGATAATTTGAAAATCATTTTTTTCATGATACTGAAAGGAAACAACATCAGTGTCACTTAGGTTTGGATTTCTCTATTCAGCCCATTTCATTTCAAGTCAAAGCTGCTGGACATAATAACCTTAAATGGTTCTCATTATTTAAGCATAGCCCACTTGCTCACTTTCATATAGAAATGCATCATCTAAATGGGCCAATTTTTTAATATGAGCAATAGTATGTATTCCTTGTCATGATACATATCTGTGTGTGTGTGTGTGTGTGTGTGTGTGTGTGTGTGTGTGTAATGATAAAGGAAATTCTGATTGGCGTCAGAGTGCAGAAAAAATATATAATTCTAGAAATAAAAATCAGTAAGCTGCTAGCCCCACTGCAGGTACAGGAGAAAATTGTTTATAAAAATTAAAGCAATGCATTCTATCAGAAATCACTTGTAAAAGCCATCTCTTCTCAGACATTTGTTTTATATGTACTCAGTTGACCCATGCTTTAATCTTGCTGTGATTTCTAATTACTCTGTGTCTGAAGTCCTTTTCATTAAAAAAAAAAAAAAAAAGACAAAGACAATGAAAAAGTATTAAAGTATTAACGTGCAAAAAAATGTTAAGTAGGTATTTTTTGTTGTTATATAGGCCACATTTGTTCAAGTTGTTACTGGTCATTACTTTTTATATATTAAAACATCATTGTCTGCTCCTTGAAGATTTTAGTGGTTTCAGGGCTTAGCTTTTAATTCTTAATACTAAAAGACAACAGGCTTGAAAGTACAGAGCATAAAAGAAAGTACTTTCCTGAAAGAAAGGACTTCTTAATCCGCATTTGAATTGTGCTCAAAATATATAACCCTTTCTAGTCTTTTCAAATTTTTTTATTTAAGTCACAGACCTAGTACAGAATGTGGCATTCTGAACATATTTTCTTACTAAGATTCAAGTGTATCTCTCATACTCGAAAAAGAAGGAACACATAAATGCTGAACATTGACTTGAAAATGTTTCTCACTTTTGGGTTTTTTTTTTTTTTTCATTTTCTGCTTCAGCATTCCAGTACAATGTATCTGTGCCTTTGATCACTTGTAAAACCCTTTGTCTATATCAACTATGACCAGGAATTAGGAATTTTGCATGGAGGACTCTCCTACCCACTGCATACTCAGTCCTTGTTTTCAGTGCTAGCTGAGCAAAACTGTCTATCTCTATGCCATAGGCATCCTCCTAGAATCGAATTGGTGATGTTTTATTTCTTTCATACTACATTCAAAATATTCAATTTACTTTAAAGGAAAAAAAAAATATTTCCAGTTGAAAGTATAGCTATCAGCAAAAATTTTTTAAATAAGCTAAAATTCCTATATTGCTATTAACACTTAAAAATAATATTTGATCCCCAAACAAAAGCATTGTGTTTCTGCCCAATTTGATGTCTTTTTCATGCTGCCTTAGTGATGGCCAAATAATTGGTTGTTCACTTGTGTCCTTGTCTCCCCCGACAGTTCCACAGATGCCCTGAACAATGCTCCAAAGACTGCTTTCAGTAGGGGCAAATCCTCATTAATCATTCCTGGCTGACAGCACAAGGGGACACCTGCATCTGGTGTAGAAGCCCAGGCATGGTTTATGGGAACATGAATTAAAAACTAGCCTGCGTGAGGTGTGGCAGACTACTTATAATAGGAATGTGATAAACAACAACAACAACAACAATAACAATAACACATACCCATCAACACACAAAAAATTCTCTTCTGGCATCCCCGTTTATTTAATATGGTTCACGTTCCCATTAAAACAGCATTCTCTCCAAGAAAGTACATCAGTGAACTAACCGCACACAGGGTTATGATAAATAGCTACTAAATTCTTCATGCCTGCATCACCCAATGTTAGCATTAAATACTGATGAACTGTCACATAATTTTCATTTAGAAATGATTGCAAGTTTCAGCTTCCTATCTTATGGTGCTCATAAATATTTCCCCTACTATATTTCACAAGTATGAATGTATGAAATACACAAAATTTTTTGTAAGGTCACTTGCCCCTATGTGATTGCTTTCTTTTATTGAAATAATAAATATGATTATTTTGAAGAAAGGGTTAAAAAGGATCCTGGAAATACCCCTAGGAAATTGAGTATATTGTTATGTACCATTAAAGTTATTTGAACTTGCTTTTTCAACAAAATAACGTGTTTTAATTTCACAGAATACAAGAATTTTCTTTCATTTGTCACTATTTTCCTAGTTGTACCAACCAAGAAGACCAGAAATAATGAACCCTAATTTATACTTGCAGCTTTTATGTTAAGTGGAGGTACGTGTGTAAAGCATCAGGGCATATAAAGACTATCAGGTAAAAATATTTAGGAGACTTGGGGCAAACAATATATTGAGGAATTTTTTTAGTGAAAGTTATAAGCAAGCTTAAAAAATCTGTAAATAAAATTGACAAAAGAATACATTCAATGATTAATAAGAGTTGATGTTTATAATGTTCACTTTGTAAAAAATAAATAACAAATTTTTCTATTCATGAATTAGAGATTAATTACATCATAAATAAAACTGGAAGGTTTAACAACAATAAATGCTATACACTTTTTAATTTCATATTGGAGATCTTTGATTTCAAGCAATAATCAGATTTTAAAGATGTAGTTTTTAAAAATTATACATATTTGCAAAGCTGTACATTGAGTGGAAGCTAAAGGTCCCCAATGTGAGAATTTAGTTGCATCTAGAATGACTCAGGTACGAATCTTTAGAGGTTTCTAAAACATAAATAATGCTATTAAAACTGTACTTTTCAAGTCATAGTAATATCCCTTCACCTAATTATTCACAAAAGTATTTAAATTCAAAGAATGTATATGCAGCTGAAGATGGAAGAGTGGGTTAGATGCCACAGGACAATAGCTTAATAACCAACAGAGCATGCAATGGTAATAAATACTACTTGCTACTATTTAAAAGCTATGCAAGCAACACTTCCAGTATTTCCCACTGGAGTCCAAACTGCCATTCTCTTCAACTTGGGCAGGCCTTGTCTCATGGCAGGGACAGAGTGGCAGTGCAGCGCAGCTATTTGCCCAAGATTTCTGTCCTTTGCGGATGCTGCTGGAAGCACCTCACAACCAAGGGCTCCAGACCTATTTGAAATGAACTACACTTAAATAATTAAGTGTAGCAGGCCCATAGCCTGCTTAGGCCTTCCTGCTTTAGTATTTGCTTTTTAAGTTAGAATTAAGAATTATGGCATGCCCATTCTTCAATGGAAGCTGCAGAAACAGTCTGAAAGTGTCCTCCAGTGTAATAAGAAACAAAGTGCTTCTCACACAGAAAAGATAACTAAGCCAATAAGGATGGAAAAAGGAAGAAGAAACAAATAAGGAAGAAGTGAAAAAGGGTAAGAGAGAAAAAGGAAGGCTAGTTGTAAAGTTTCTTACATCACCAGTGTCTGGGTATTCTTTAGTCCAGGCCGTTTTTTGTTTTGTTGTTGTTGTTCTGGTGGTGGAGGTAGTGGTTGTTTCTTTCTACACACTATTTCAATTATCCCTACTCCCAGGAAAGGACAGAGAAGTAACTAACTTTTATTGAACATGAACTCTAAGACAGGCATTTTCTGTGTGGAGCTACCTTAATTATTACAACATTCCTTTACTGTGAATACTGTTTTCTCCATTTTGCAAGTGAAGAAATTGAGAATCGAGAAGGTTAAATAATGTTCCCAGGAAACACAGGCCAAGAACTTAGACCTGCCTTCTTCCAAAGCATGTCTATTTTTCCACCCAACAACTTTTATCTAGCCTTATTCCCAGACATTGGTGGCAGCATCTTAACACTATTCTCTACAGCATGACTAACTGTGTCTTGAATGAACGAATAAATGAACTGAGGACGAATGATTACATAGATGACTACTGCAAATAGACTCTTACAGATTTAAGCAAGCATGTAAAAAATATTTGCAACAAAATAATTGTTTTACTTCAAGAAAAACAAAGATTCACCTTCACATTTAAAAATAAAGATGCTTCTTTTCTTCTGTTCTAAAATGCTCCAGAAATAATGGTAGGTATATACAGCACATTACCTTTGATTATTGATACATAAAGAGCTAAAATTCAGATTTAAATAATCATTCAAAAATAAGCTGCATTTGTGAACCAAATCAAGGGATTTTAATTACCATTGTAACAGGGACTGTTGCTTCCTTTTAAATTTACATATTTTTCTATTTAGTGACAAATATTTTACAGGCTCCTGTAGCATCTTGTTTTAAACCTTATTTCAGTAAGTTAAAGAAACCTGAATCAAAGCGCTCTTAATCCAGTTTTAAAACAGTAGAAGACCCATTAAAACATGTTTCATTAGTTATTGTATACTTTCATATGTACCAGTACATTATTATTTTTGAAATAAGAACAAAGGAAATGTTAAAGCTTATTTTAAATAGATATGCTGAAATCAAGCATTAATCCTGGTCATCGCTGTCAAAAATACTATCAACTACAATGCATTCATTATATGTCATCATTTTACATTGACATTAAGATTTTCATATTGAATTGCTTCTATTAATTTTGAGAATAGAATTTTAGAACTATAATAAGCTTAAATAATAATTTATTCTATTTCCTTTATGTTATGTATTGGGGAAAAGAGAAGCCTAAAAGTATTAAATTTTATTCCAGGTCACATGTGTAAAGAATATTAAAATTTATGCCCCTAACTTCAAGCCCAGTGGTAATTCGACAGAACATGCTGTGTATTTACGGTATTTTTTTCTAAGGGTCAGCCAGCAATGGTCTGCTGGTCAAACCTGGCCCACTGCCACTCCAGTTCTTGGTAAATAAAGTTTTATTGGAACAAAGTCATATCTATCTGTTTACACATTGTCTATGTTTTTGTGTCACCCCAGAGACTATGTTGTACTCAAAGTCAAAAATATTTACTATCTTTTAATTTACAAATAAGTTATGATGACCCCTGAATGTACAGTAAGAATATGATATTAATACAATAAAGGTTCAAGTTCATAGTGAAATTACACCAGCCCTATCAACAAACTATAAATTTGAAGAATAAGGTAACATGTCATTGACAAAATAAATGACATTTTAAAAATATGTATAATGAGTGTGTGCTGATTCTATGCTAAATGATTACAGCACTCCTATCACCCTTGTTATGACCCCATTTTTTAAATAAAGATATTGAAGTTTAGGTTGGTTATATAATTTTTTCTTGGTTACTCAGTCAATCTATAGAAAAAATAAAATGTTACTTGGAATCTGATTCCAGAGAAAAACTAATACCATGAAAGTGAAAAATCAAGAAAAATATGCAGTATCACTCACATTGAAAAAAATTAATTCAAGAAACAGAAGCAATTTATTTCAAACATAATACACATTATTAAAGATAGTTAAGGGGATATTTCCATTCTTTACATAATAAAAACATACTATTAAGTCAAAAAACATTTCTAGAAAGAGAAAGAATGTTATATAATTTAAAAAGTACATTTATCAGAAGAAGAATTCAATGAATAGACTAAATGATGTCATCACTACAGCAGGAAACAAGAAGGAAGTATGAAAGACAGAAAATCGTTCATAACCAAGGGCACAAAACACATCTATTAGGAAAAGAAGGACAAGAGGAAGAAGAAAGGAATCCCTAAGTCGAGGACAGAGATAATGGAGGTTAGGAAAAGTTAAAAAAGTAAAAAGTAAAGAAAAGTTCACTAAGCTAAGAAAGAAACAAGTCCCTGTAATTAAAGTATTCAAGGTGTATCAAGTACAATACCGGTGAAAGAAGGGGAGTACCAACTTTAGTAGATTCTAGTTAAATTTAAACATTCCAAAGACAAAGAAAAAAATGCCTAAAATCTTTTGGGGAAAAAAAAGATTATTTAATAAGCAGTGAGATTCAAAATGATATCAAAGTGATGCAAAATTCTTACATTTGAAAACAATAGGTTAATGCCTTTGAAGTCCTGACAGAAAATTATTTTAATCCTATAGTTCTATACCCACAACAATCTATTAATCAACGGTCAGAGCAAAGTGTAATATTTTTAGATCAGCATAAATAAGAAAATACATCTCCTATGCAACCTCTAATGAGGCATTATTCAAGGGTGTCCTCTAGCCAAAGAAAGAGGAGAAGGATAGAAAGGCTGGTGACAAGAGGTATATGAAAAAGTTAACTATAACCAAGAAATAGTCAAGAAAATTTAAAATAACTTAAAATATAATGCCCTTGACCCTTCTTAGACATTCTTTTCTCTGTGGGTCCAGGCCCAATATTTGATTTAACATTGACCAATAGTTATATGAGCATAAAACTATAAATGTCATTTATTGAGGACCATATTTAGCTTGAAGCAATAATCAACTTTGGAAGATTTAATTATAGTAAGAGATCAAACTTTGGCAATGTGAAAATAACATTACTGGAGTTCCCTGATGGTGTAGTGGCTTAAGGCTTCAGCACTGGCACTGTCAGTGCTGCGGCCTGGGTTCGATTCCCAGCCAGGGAGCTGCCCACATACCAAAAAGAAAAAAAAAAAAAAAAAGAAAGAAAGAAAAAGAAAAGAAAATAACATAACTATTATAAAACTATAAACTATAAAAAATTAGTAAAAGCAGGAAGGGAGAAGGAAACTAATATACTAAATCATGAAGAGTAATGACCCAAAAAATACTAAAAAAAATATGACAGGTCAAGAAATTGATGAATAATACTTAAAAATATAATGTAACTGTCAAAATAATTTAAAAATAGAAATAATGACTGCCTCTTAAAGTGGTAGCCCTAGAGAAGCTGACTTTTACTACTTATTTTAGATTCTTCTGGATCACTTGAATTATTTTTACCATGTGCAAATATTAGTTTATAAAAAATTAGGTTATTGATGACACAAAGAAGGAAATTAAGTAAGTATAAAACATTTCTTATACATCTCCTAACAATATAATGTTTGAGTTGCTATGTGTATCTTCTCCCTTGATACCTTACTAATACTGGCTACAGTAGCAGTCCTCAGAGTTCAGAGCTTTGTGAAAAGAGTGCCACAATCAGAACTAAGCTCACAATTACACTGGTGATTTAAATCAATGCAGAAATAGTTAAAATATACCAATGAGTGCAATGGTAAAATGCACATTCACCAAGTGTGTAAACTGACTATGAAATAGGCACTATGCTATACCAGAAGAAAAAGGAGCCTAAAACATGGATCCTTCTTTTATTGAGAAATATGATAAGTTATATGATAAATATCCATTCATTCTTTCCAAACATGTTCATTCAGCACTTAGTATGCTTCATGAATATACTTATTTGTAAAGAAGCAAAACTAATGCATCATCTTAAACATTTACTGAGAATTGTTACCGCACCACTTAACCACTGAATTCTCCACTTTAACCAATAAAGTTAATGAAGGATTTCTTTCTATGAGGCCATAATTCTAATTTTGCTTTATAAATAAAAGTTAGGATTTAATATACATACTAGGTTTGTTCATTCCCCTTCTACCCATATCTACTATACCAAATATAACCTGATATTCTGATTTGAGTCACCTACTGCTGAATTCCTTTGGTATGTCTCATTCATTCATTCATTCATTCATTCAATCATCGAGAAAATATTTATTGTACTTTAACCATGCACCAATATCATCCTATGGTTTGGGGAAAACAGTAGGAGACAACAATCAGAAAATTCACTCTCTTGGAGTTTACATTTTGAACTCATCTCTCATTTCAAAAACAAGATTCCCATTCCTTTAGTACCCTTGTTCAACTCACACATTTGAGAAGTGTTAATGGCCACAGTAATATACAATAATTACTCTTCTGTTTGCAAAGAATGAAAATGAAATTAGGAGAGAATAAACAATTTGTTTACAATCAAACAGCAGACCTGCACTAAAGTCTAAGACAGATTTACATTGGTCTCCCTGAGGTTAGTGGGAAATCCAAACTTCAAATTTTAAAAATATTTTCTGTGCATTGGCAAAGGAAAATAAAAAGTATGTATAGATGAAAAACTAGAGTATGCCGTAACACCCTGAAATGTGTAGTGCTTTAAAAGACCTATACATTTTATCTTAAAATCTACAAAAGAAAAGGGTAATTAAAACTTCGGTCACATTAAAGTGGTTCTTTTTTCCTAGGTTAAATAATACTAGAGCAATTAGCATGTCAGAGAAGTTTTCAGGTACTTTTTTATTATTTCTTACTTATATTCCCTAAAGTACAAGGAATAATTAACTGAAATCCAATTAGTGTAGACTTAGAACACCTGTTTCTGAAATCCTTTGAATAACTTTATCATATTATTTTTTTTCCTGGTCTTTGTTTTAAGATGAAACACATATCCCTATCCAGTTGCTCATAGGAGCTGGGAGATTTGCATATCACATAGAAGAAAAGTACCTGTTTGTAAAAGAAACTCGAAGATTAAAACGACCAAAAGGATTGTAGATATATTAGAGCAGCTACTGTGTCTTAACCCTCTTTTGACCAAAAACAAATTTGTAAAACCTGTCCTAATGCTAGAAAAATTAACTTAAAAGAGGATAATATAAATTCACCTTTTTTGAAATATCCATAATAAAATTATTGTCTAAAATGCATACCAAACAATAAAATAATGCATTTTGGTGGGGGAAATATTTGGTGTCTTAATTTGCAAATAGCACTGGAGAAAAATATAGGTTTCATTGTGATACCAGAAAAAGTTATGGTGATTTTTAGGTGTCAACAAGGGATCAAAGCAGAATAAATATCTAACTGAAAAAGGCATCACAAATATGAAAAAGTATAAGAAGAAAGATGAAAAATAAATAAGTATAAAATACATCAATCATTTCACTAAATATTAGGATAAATTTTCTCATTAAACAACAAAAGCATCTGATCAAGTTTAAAAGCAAAATCCAGTTATATGCTGGAAACCATAAAAAATATTTTTTTCAAGATTTGGAAATTAAAGGTCCATTTCTCAATGATCCTGGGCTCACAAACGATATCCAAGGGAAAGTACAAACTATCTACACAGCAATGCAAAGGAGGATGGTTCATAACAAAAATAGGAACACTCATAGCATCTTCAATATAAGAGGTGAGCAGATGAATGTTTCTGAGGAGAGAGGCAACGTAACTTTGATTCCTGTTATGGGACTTGGAGAAGGTGTCTCTATTTCCGATGACCATTTTAAGAAGTTACTTATCAATACAATACCCAAGCACCTTGGCCTTATGATCCATAGTTGCAAATCCAGTGCATAACCCTCTGGAGGACCTCCTGCCTTCCCTTTAGCCAAATCCTTTTGACTATTGCATTTATAATTCACCTCCAGAAGGTAAGAAAGAGAAACAAGAAGCAAACTACAAGAATGTTCATCTCTCACTGTTGCAAAATGAATTAATGTGAGAATGACTTAAAAGGCACGACTAAAATGAAATTTTCAAATACCAACACAACGGTACCAATAATGCTACAGCTTTTACTTAGATCTCTTTCCATGTTCCTTTTTAAATCTAAGAAAATATGGGGTCGAACAATTAATTCCACAAACCCATCCCAGAAAAAGTGCTACATACCTCATTGCTGAATATCACTAAGGTCACCTTCAAAGTACTCCCCTTGGGAAGCTGTGCACCAACTCCAGCACCCGGTCCACCCTTCAAAGCAGTTTTAGAACTCTCTTTTCTGGAAGGGCCATCAGAGCTGCCGTCGTCCCCAAAATTTGACAATTAAGTTCGCAAACTTGCCACTAGGCACTTATCAAGTTGTTTGTACAGTGTTGCCAACGTAAGCTCATGGTGGAAAGTTTGTGAACTTAATTGTCAGATTTAGGGGATGACGACAGCTCTGATGGCATTCAAGGAAAAAAAAAAAAAAAGAGTTGTAAAACTGCTTTGAAGGGTGGACTAGGTGCTGGAGTCGATGCACAGCTTCCCAAGGGGAGTACTTCAAAGGTGACCATAGTGATATTCAGCAATGAGGTATGTAGCACTTTTTCTAGGATGAGTTTGCAAAATTAATTGTCTGACCTCATATTCCTTAGAAGGGAAATTTATAGACAATTGAAGCAGAGCTTGTGCCAAAATATAGATAAAAATGATAATGTTTATATGAGATAAACAGAATATATTTAATTTAAATTTTTAAAAAATCTGACAGAATTTGGAACCATACTTCTCAATAGACATAATGTGAGCTAGTTATGTAATTTTAAACTCTCTAATAGTCACATGAAAAATAAATGAGAAAAGAAACAAGTGACATTAACTATAATTGTTTGTTTAATGCACTATATCTCAAATATTATCTCAAGGTGTAATTAATATAAAAAGTGACTCATAAAGAGTAATTCATGACATACTTTGCATTCTTTTTATACTATGTCTTCAAAAATTCAGTGTATGTTTTAATTTATAACACATGTCACTTTGAACAGACCTCATTTCAGTGCTCATAGTCACATGTAACTATTATATTGGAAAGCAGTAAATGAACATATCTGAGAACACTTAGAGATCCAGAGACTCAGCAATAATCTGTAGGTCCATCCTTCTTAATTTGTTGACAGACTATTTGAAACTTATTCCTATGCATAACAAGCCTTCACACAGAAACTTCAGGCTACCAAACTCTAATTAGATCCTTTTGTGGCCAAAGGAGATTTTCCTGTCCTTGCAGAGTTTCCAATCAAAATGTATAGATAAAACAGGGGAGAAAAATATGCCAAATATGAAGGAAAAGGTAAAAAATAATGTTTAGAGTCTAATTTAAAAATATCTGTAGGGAATTTATGTTGATAAAAGCACAGAAAATTTATATGTAATTTATTTATGCAATGGTTATTGATGTACAGTTTTTAGTCACACTTAAACTTTTAAGTATCATTAGCAGAGAAGCACTATTTGTAACAGTGATATTCTGCACAAGCTGTCCCATTTCCTTATATTTATTTTTCTTTAAATCTCTTTGTAAATTATATTTTCAGTTAGGTGATTCTAATGTAAGGCTAGTGCTTTACAAAAAAATTCCTTATTGGTTTCTTCCTATAAATCAGTGCTAATTTCCCTTCTCCAGTTTGACTTGATGCAATCACCCTAAAACCTAATTTATAGAACAGAAACACACGAATGCACTTAGTGGGGTCTTCTTTCATCTTGATTTATCCACAGACTTACCGATCTTTTGTATGATAATTACTCTTCATTCTGACCCTTGTTACTTCCTCTAAAACCAGTGATATCCAACCTTTTGGCTTCCCTGGGCCACAGTGGAAGAAGAATTGTCTTGGGCCACACATAAAATACACTAACACTAATGACAGCTGCTGAGCTTTTACAAAGATCACCAAAAAATCTCATAATGTTTTCAGAATCTGTGTGGGACCACATTTAAAGCCATCTTGGGCCACAGGTTGGACATGCCTAGCTTAGATCATATACTCCATCTTTTATTCCCCATGGCCAGAATTTTACTGTTATGTGGATACAGTTCATAATCCTTGAAAATCCTACTTAATCTTGAAGTTCTATCATGATTCTTCCTGGTGAACTGCTTGGTGCCATGTTTTCTATCAAGTCAAACATTTGAAAATTACTGACATTAAAATTAGCCCATTTGAGTTATAAGTTTATAATACAAATCCAGGCCTATTTCAGTCTGTGCATTTGAGAAAAAACAAGATCATGGTGAAAAAAAAAGAAAATATACTTTAAAAGTTTCAATAGATAAAAATACAAATTTCAAATGTTTTGATTCATTTGAGATAATTAGTTGTGGTTGAATTTAATAGTCTGTGTATATATTAACATATTCTGCTATAATTTGACCTATTTTCACAGATATACTTCCATTACATAGAATTTATTAAGAAGATATTAGAAATAGAATAACTTGACTAATTCACTACTCATTATATCTATGTAAACGATGAGGAATATTGTCTTGGCTCATTTCAATATATTCTAATTTTGCTACATGTTCAAACTCACAAAGTAAAGTATGAATTTTAAAACCTTATAACAATATTTTTACTACATTTACATTTAAAGAGAAAAGCACTTATTGAAAGCATAATAAGCATATATCCTTCACTCACCAAAAGGAAAAAAATAAATGGAAATGAATAGGATGAAATAAATGCTTATTTAATTACATACATTTTTCCAGCTGTTGAAACAATTTTATACACTTAATCAAAAGGTACTGACATCACAAAATAAATATCTTTAAAAAACACATTTGAAAATGGGAAGATGTGTTATTTATTCTAGGAAAACATTATAATGGATGTCATAGTTACAGAAACTTTTGAGAGAGTGGAGGGAATAATATTAGTAAAGCCCTGGGTGAAGAAAAGAGGACACAAGCTAAGAAGATCTGACAGGACCGTGAGCCTGGTGGGCAGGTTGGTATAAAAAAGGGCCCAATACACAAAGAGTAAGAGAGCCAAGCAGGGGTAAAAAGCCAATTAGTGGATTAAAGGATAGGAATCAGACTTCTGAAACACAGGGGTGATAACATAGGCAGCTTGAGAGAGGATTAAAGTAAAGAAGTGATAACAGTATTCAGTTGGAGGAAAGGCTGTCAAAAATGTAAATAAGAATTAAAAAGGTAAAACAATGATGGCAAAAACCTGACATTTCATCAGGGGTTATAGTAGCCGAAATTCAAAGCAGTGTAAATGTGATGGTTTTAGCTCTAAATGTTCTGAAATCATTAACAGAGGACAAAGGCAGATGGAAAATTTGGTCCCAATTATAGGAAGCCAAATGTATTACAAAGGAATGGAGAAATATAACCCATTTCATTTCCTGGTTGCTTTTCTTGAATACATCATATTAGTCAATCAAAGCCTGACATCCACAATTAGATATTTACTAGAGAGGGTACTGTATTATTTAGAATAGTATATTAAAGATAAACATGATATTTGATAACGTCAACAGTCAACCAAGTGATATTTCAAAGTACCATACTTAAGCTAAATAGTGTTTGAGTTTTCAATTGCTAATTTTTACTTACATGTTTATATAATCTAGCTTGTGGATGTTGTTTCATTCATTAAATATCTTGTTGATAGTTCTTAAAATTAAAGCTTATTTGTTAAGGGAAAATTTGGTCTTTAATTGATTTCCTAATACATATTAAGTTGAAACTTAATTATTTTTACTTTAAGAGGGAATAAAATTTTAAAAAGTCTTTTCTAGCTATCAGTGTAAATTTCACTGCATGGCACTGTTTAACCACATATTAAAAAGAAACAAGACTCTATCAGCAATTCCATTAAAAATTGCAACATAACACCAGAAAAAACCCAAAACTTTACAATTATAATTTTAATCTTTCTTCTGACTACATTTTATAAAATAAAAATGTTAAAAAATAAAATAAATAAAATAAAAATGTTTTTATTCAATTAGGATTCTAATTATCGATAGAACATAAAATTTTTCAATTAAAATGACAAAATGATAAATTTTAAAAAGGTGAATGATGAAGATAAGCAGAGGCAAATTGTGATAAGGACACATGAGTTTTTATATGTAAAGCTATATGTAGTGTATAAGCATATAGACAAGTGAAAATTTAAATAATCTCAATAACAAACTATAGATAATTAAAACAAAAATGGACTGCTTTAACATGTTTTCTGACCAGAAACTCCTAAAGTAGCTTCTCATAAAGTATGATTTTTGCAACACACTTGTGAACATAGAAAACATAAAAACTGAAACCAAAGTAAGATTAAAGCCTACACAAAGACCAAATCAAATAATGTCAAAGCTATACTTCATGAACTGATACTAAGTGGGAAAAAATGTGAAATTCATTTTTTTTCCTAGTGATTCTCATTGCTCAACGACCCAAGCACATAAAATAAGAAAATGGGAAAGTGTCTTGCTACACTCCCAAAATAAACACTTTTGAGCTAAAAAAGGAATTACCTGAGGAATTAAATAAGAAAACCCCCTTCCCCCTCAGTGATGCCCTAATAAAACCTCTCAGAAAAATATATTTCCTAGAACAGAGTTTCGGGGCATGATGACCAAAGCAAATCTTCATAATAACGTTGAATTATAAGAATCATAATGTTAAAAACCTTGTAAGCTATCAGGCAAAAAAAAAAAAAAAAAAAAAAAAAAAAAAAAAAAAAAAAAAAAAAAAAAAAAAAAAAAAAAAAAAAAAAAAAAAAAAAAAAAAAAAAAAAAAAAAAAAAAAAAAAAAAAAAAAAAAAAAAAAAAAAAAAAGAAACTACAATGAAACAAAAAATCAGGCTGGCCTTAAACTTCTTTGTAACATTAAATGCCAGGAGCTCATTTTTTTATAAAAAGGACTGGGCGCTCTAAAAGATTCTTAAGATGAAAATATGGTTATCCAACAATTCATTCTTTCACCAAATTACATTTTCTGTATCAATACATCTGAAAACTCATCTCAGAATAGGAAAAAAATCGATGTACTACTAAAAAATAATTCTTGAAGACATACTTCAAAAGACCAGGAACAAATTAAACAAAACTAGTGTAAAAATCTTAAAGTCAAAAGGATAAAGACCATATGATTTCACTCATATGTGGGGTATAAAACAAAAAATAACAAATGAACAAACAAAACAAACATATAAACAAACAAAAACAAAACTCACAGATACTGAAAACAGAATGGTGACTACCAGAGGGACAGCGGGGTGGAGGGAGGACAAAGAGGGTAAAGCAGGTCAAAGACATAGTGATGGAGGGACCTAAACGTTGGTTGGGGAACATACAATAGAGTATACAGATGACAAATTATAGCTGTACACCTGAAATTTATATAATGTTATTAGCTAATGTTACCCCAATGAATCTAAATATTTTAATCTGAGAATTAGAATAATACTTCAATAATAAGGTGTAAAACTCCATTAGTACAAAATAACCACATGTTCCCAAAATAATTAGAGAAAATGCTTAAGTATTATGAAAAAAATAAAGAGTAAACGGAAATCCCCCAAAAATACAAAAACGTGAACTTAAATTCAAACACCAGTAAGCAAAACTAATAGAAAGAACTGGAGCATTAAAGTGAAAAAGTCAATAATCTCTTCTGAGAATGTGTAATCAGGCCTGCTCACATAAGGATCTTGGTTCAAATTCATACTATCTCATGACAAGGAAATGGCCAGGCTGAAAGATTCTATCCAAAGTTACTCTAGGTTGGTAGTGCCCTCTTCCTTGGTATTGGCAGAAGCAAATACAAACAGACCTGGAAGAAAGATCAGAACAGATCTATAAGGGACATCAACAGTATCCACAATTATTGGCCATGGGTTCTAAGACTGCTATTTCTTTTCAGATGTTCAGAATCAAAATTTAAATGTTCAATTTCAAAGAAAAGATGTCTTCTCATGATCATACCTTTCAATAAGCTACTGAATTTGGAATAATCTACTATTATTGTAATGAAGTTGTTAGAAAACCACAGGGAAACTCCTAACCAAGCTCTCCCAACCCAAATACTCTCAAGTTACTTACACTGATGATGATATGAAAAAAAAAGTATATCTAATTAAAAGTGGAAGTATGTTGGGTAATTTCACTATAACTAAAATGAAATAATAAAATAACACATGTATATGTAGCTAACTATAGAAACTAAATGTTTAATAAGATTTATGACTGAAATAATCACAAGAGCTCATATATTCTGTAGCAATTACTCCAGAATAGTAACTCTTGTACTAACTCATCTCTATATAAGAGGTGTCATCTACTCTTCAAAAACTACATAAGAAAATCAATAATTTTTATTTTTATTACAATTCACCAAGATTTTCAAAGAAATGTTTTGTTAGTAAAGAAGAACTTTAAATACATTGTTTGGAAATGAACTCTTGTGTCCTTTGACATATTAACCCAAATTTGGTTTTAGAATACCGAGGAAATATTTATTAAACATTTATTATATGCCAAGTGTTCTAAGTTTCATATATGTATTAATAGTCCTATGCATAGACACAATTGCTATCTGCCCATTTATCCAGTAGGAAACTGAGGCATAGAGGGGTTAAGTTAAATTTGCAATCATATATTAATAGGTTGCACATGGTGGAACCAGGCTGTAAACTCAAGTAGCTTCTCTCCAGAGCACACCCTCTTAACCAAAATAAAACATTTCTTTACAAGACTGTGAGCAATAAACAACTAGGAATAAAGAGATTTTAGCAGTAAGAGTTAGAGCAACTTAAACATTTCATGATCTGGATGAAATTTGTAGTCTATGAACTGACAGCATTTTTAAATCAGACAAATAAGGTGGTTTTTGTGATGCAGAAGTTAGTTAGCTTCCACACTGGTAGGTTAATAAGATACCAATGAAATCTATTTTCCTCATGTGAAATGTAAATTTGATTTCTAAAATTTAAGCTATTTTAAAAATATTGGAAGAGATGCTCTTCTGGGTTTCTATAGGAAAAGATAGACACTTAAACGTGAACTCTTCATTCAGGAGACAGAGACAGACACATAGAGGTCATCAAGGAGAGTACATAATATTCATCCACAACCCATGCTTACAATATATAGCTGATGGTCTTCAACTTACTTGCCAAAAGAAAAATACATGCGGCCAGCAGAACTAAGAGTGAAGTCCAAATCTGTGTGAAGAGTGTAGCAGAGATTTCTTTGGAAAGGAAAGCAGGGCACCTATTATCTTGGTGCACCTGAGGTCAACTCATCCCCAGAAAAATAATCTTATATGAATAAGTAAATACTAAGAACAGGCCTGCTACCAGGTAGATCAGAGGACTGACTGTGGGAGAGTCAAAATGAAGGGGCTTGAAAACGGGTATGACCAGTGATGCCAGTCATGAGAAGTGAAGGTGTAGCTTAGAGCCTTGTTGGTGACAACAAACAGAGAAAAATAATGGCAAAAATTAAGGGCCTAATTTCTGCAAAAGAAGCAGAAGAAAATCATTATATCAAAGAACATAACTCCTTCAAAATGCAATCTATTAAAGAAAGTATATTGCATGAAATTAACAGAAGAGAACACATTTGAGCTAATAAATCCAGCAAGCTATTCGCATTCACCGCTCATGTTTAAATATGCATATTATTACTGAAAAAGTGAAACGTAAGAGTTTTAAAGTTGCAAATGTCAGAAACTTCCATCTATTAGATGAACGAAAAATGAGAATAAAGATGTTTTAGCTATCAAATTTCTCCCCCTAAAAATCATGAAGCAGAGAAAAACTATATAACCCAACACCATAATCAGAAACAAATATCACTAAAAGCATTTTCAGATATTAAAAAAATAACCTTCAAATCATAAACTTGAAGACCTATAAATGTGAAAAAAAACATAACAGTAAGCAACCTCAGGAAAAAACACAGAAGACTAAGTCATCTCAGAAATAAGGGCTCTTAAAACGTAACTACGGTAGTTGTTTGATTGAAAAAGTAGTACAGGGCATTTAGCAGAGGAGTAAAAATAACCAAGAAAATGTAAATGAAATATAAAAGTAAGAAGGCCAAGAAAGTGCAAGATACAGAAGATAGAAAAAAATACCCAATACACATATAATTGGAGTCCCTGAGGAAGAAAACAAGCCAACAGAATAAGACTAATATTTTAAACTAAATCCAAAAACACTTTCCAGAAATAAAAGAAGACATGAACTTATATACTGAAAGGGCCCACCACATACTTAGGAAAATCGACCCAGAGTAGTCAACTTAGATATATACTAATAAAACTAATAGATTTTAAAGATAAAGAAAAGATAAAGAAAATAATTCTTTAGGGTCAGTAGACAACAAGATCAAGAAATTTACAAAGGGAAGAATATAAGGTTGGAATAAGAATTCTCACAGCAAAATACAAAGCCAGACAACAACAAAGCAATATTTTCAAGAAATTCAGGGAACTAAAATGTGAGCCATAGATTTACATCCCCTGAAGATGTCTTAAAAATATAAAGTCTATATACAAATAATTTTCAGTATGCAAGATCTTAATGGATATTATGTCTAGAAGCCCATCTTTGCCAATCTAATAGAAGAGATGCTTCTTCCAATGTGTAGATATGTGTAGAACTGTCACAGAATCACTAAAGATAATTTAACATATTGAATTGCAGATCTAAGATGAAAAACAAAATAAAGTACCATTATCTAACTTAATTTCTTAACTGAGCTAATTGGAAACACCAAAGACGTTCTCTCTATGGTCAGGAACAAGGCAGATGATTTCACTGTCTTCTTGCATTTGAAGTATGAATTAAGTCATGTAAGAAGCAATTTGACCCATAAGAATAAAAAAGAACAATTAAAACAGCCTATTTGAAAATAATATGATAGTATAAATGTAAACCTCAAGAGAATTCAATGATTACACTACTCATAAAACCAAAAGTAAAATAATTTAGTATGGTACAAGGAGAAATAATATACGTAATGTCTTCCATATACAAATTACCAGTTAGGAGGTAGAATAAAAGAGAAGTGCTATTTAAGGTGGTCACCAAAATAAATCAAGTGCTTGGCAATAAATTTAACAAGGTATGTGAAAAACATATTTAACAATAAACTTTAAAATACTCTGAAAGACAAGAAAGTGAAGTTGAACAATTGGAAACATATCCCTATTCTTAGTTTGAGTCAATGTTATAAAAATGTCAATTCTCACTATGTTAATATATAAACTTAACGTGATTGTATGAAAATGCTAAGAACAGAGAAACTGATTCCAAATTTTTATGAAAAAATAACTTTTGTAGAAAAGCTAAAAAAATTCTTCAAAGGGAACAATACACTTATCTTAACCAAAAGGCCGAGAAGCAATCAAAAGGAGCAATAAAGAACACCTAGCACACCTAGCACAACTAAAAATGAGCACACAATTAAAACGGGGGTTATTAGAGCATGAATGTAACAGAATAGAAAGTAAAGACAAAAACCCAAGTACATATGAGGTCAGACAATTAATTTCGTGAACTAATCCTAGAAAAAGTGCTACATACCTCACTGCTGAGTAACATCACTATGGTCACCTTCGAAGTACTCCCCTTGGGAAGCAATGCACCAATGCCAGTACCTAGTCCACCCTACAAAGCAATTTTGGAACTCTTTTTCTGGAATGGCCATCAGAGCTGTCATTGTACCCATAACCTTGGCAAAATGATGACACCTTATAGAGTTGTTTGTATAGTCCTGCCAATGTAAATGCGAGGTGGCAGGTTTGCAAACTGAACTGTCAGATTTGGGGGATGACGACAGCTCTGATGGCTGTTCCAAAAGAAGTGTTTCAAAATTGCTTTGAAGGGTGAACTAGATGTTGGCATTGGTTCACAGCTTCCCAAGGTACTTCAAAGATTAATATGTAGCACTTTTTCTAGGATGAGTTCACAAAATTAATTGTCCAACCTCATATGTAAATTTAATATATAATAAGCTGGGATTTCAAATCACTGAGGAAAATGTATATTTTCAATAAAAGGTATTAATGCTATGAATATCCTTTTGGAAAAATATCAGATATGTATTCCAAATATGCAAAATAAACTGAAAATGGATCAGTTATCTAAATATAAAAAATGAAATCATACATGTATTAGAACGTAACATGGGTGAATTCATTATAAACACAGTATGAGGAAAGCCTTTCTAACTTTGACTCAAAATTGAGATACAATGAGATAAATTCAACCACCTAAAATATTTTTAAAGAAACTTCACATGGGAAAATAACACGATAAGCAAAATGAAAAGAAAAATTACAAAATGTGAGAAAATATTTGCCACATATACTGTAGATAAAGCATTACTATTCTAAAAATAGAATTCTGAAAAACGAGCTACAGACATAAACATATGCTTCAAGAAATAAATATACAAATGACCCTAAAATACATTAAGGATGTTCAAGGCCACTTTACTTATAAAAATGCAGATTAAAACTGCAATAATTGATCATTTCTCACTTATCAAATTGACACAAATCCAAAACTTGACAATATACCCTGCTGGTGAAGTTGTGAAATGCATTCTCATATATTGTTGGAAAGAATGTAACATTATGTCACCTTGATGAAGAGGAATTTGGTAATATCTAGCAAAAGTAAATATATATTTTGACCTAGCAATTCTAATTCTAAGAATTTACTCTAAGGACAAATTTCTATAACTACAAAAACACACACACAAGAAGATCCTTTGGACCAATAATTATAATACCAAACTTATTTTTAAAAGTTAGTTTCCCAGCAACAATACACAGTAATAGATTTTATAAACTACTGTATATCCAAACAATAGAGTCCACATAGCTAGTCAAAAAGACTGAAGATGTCCATAAACTGATAATGAGTAATTTCCAGAATACATTATTAAATTTAAAAATAAATCTTGCTACTTATATAGGAATAAAGAGAATGAAGAAGATGCTCATTAAATGAATTTGTTTGTATACATATTGGTTATTTTTGCAAACTGGACACAGGAAAAATAAAACTGAAACTAATAAAAATTGTTACCTATAGATGGTAAGAATCAAACTTTTCTGATATATAACATATATACATATAGTATTTAATGTACTATATAAATATATATTGCATTATCTACAATATATTAATGTAAATATAACCCATTTCTATTTATTAATATTAATATAAACTACACTGATATATTTATCAAAATGTTAATATATTAATAAATATATACTTTAATAATGTACACACTGTAGTGTACTATATATTGTATTTAAGTACTATACAAAATATTTAATATATTATGTTAGTATACTATATATAATATTAAATGTGTAAGCCATATAAATTATTTATGTAATAAAAATATCAAAAATACAAAAACACTAAATTTGAATACAAATAGAAACGAATTAATTCAACTCTATATTAATTTATAACATATGCGAGAGTGCACATTTTGTGGGTACTGGAGTATATACTAAATAAATAACTACATTAATGTTGCTGGGAATCAGGATTCTCAGTGTTAGAAAAGTAAGATTCAAACACGGATGTGCCAAGTGTGAAAGGACCAGGCAACACAGCTGTCCAAGAAGAGTGCGGGATGCCTCCCGCTCTTGGGTCAGTCTGCTCCACCACCTCAGAGTGCACGTCTTCACTTGTCACTTCTCTATAATAAACTTTAACTTTGCTATATTTTCACAAATTGTCTCTTGACTGCATTCTTTCTTTTGAGAGATAAAGAATCAAGGACTTTTTAACTTTTCTATAATAAATTTTAACTTTTCTGTATTTAAAAATAAAAAAGACATATACACACACACGTTTTTACATATACCCATATGTGCACACATACTTTTTTTCTAGCTCTATCCAAGTGCACAGAAACAATATGCACACCAGGAACCCAGACTTAGTTTTCTAAACACAACTCCCCACTAAAAGGAAACAGGGGTCCTTGGAAAAACAGTTAATTTTAGGCCATTGGCAGGGACAACATAAGGTAAGCTTGTAGTATCTTGCTGAGCCAGAAAGCATGGAAATAAAACAAAAGAACATGCAGGAAGAGAAAGTTCTTTTTTAATGGAAGTCTATTAATAAATATAAAATGAATGATGTAAATAAAAAACCATCACTTTGCAAGCACCAATGTAACAACTGATTTAAGCAAAGATCATCATACAGCTAAAACCGTTGAATGAAATTTTGTTGAGTACAGGATATTTATAAGATCTTAAAGTATCACCCACAGTTAGCAATTGCAAGAGAAAAGAATACCTTCACAATGGAAGAACCTCAGTGATAACACCTTAATTAAATAATTAAATTTAAAGTCACCAATAACGGAACAAGTCAATATTATGCCTCCTGACATAATATACTGAGAAGAACATGTGATTATCTCTGTAGTATTCTTGACAAAAATGTTTAACTTTATTCCAATAATATAGATATAACCAGTTAGAAATTATACAACACAGCTGCCCTGGAATTTTCAAAAGTCTCAGTCATGAAAAATAATCTAAGGAATATTCTAGATTAAAAGAAATTAAGACAAGACAACTAAGTGTATTGGATGATCCTTAATTAAATCATGAATTAAAAATAGAACAATTACAAGGGTATTTATTAGATAATTGGGAAAATCTTATGGGTTAATATCAGGTATATTCTTGCATCAATATTATATACTTTGGATGTGATGATGGCATTATAAGGTTATAAAGATGTTTATGAATAAGGTAATGAAGGATAATGTCCTTGTTTTAAGGAGGTACATGTTGAAGTATTTGGGAATGAATTATCATAAGGTCTGCAACTGATTTTCCAATGATTCAAGAAATATACGTCTATATCAGAGAGAGAGATTGAAAAGGTAGTGAGTCAGTAACAGCTCATGAATTTATATAAATAGCATATGGGTGTTCATCATTTAATTATTTTTAGTTTATCCATAGGTTTAAATTTTTCCAAATAAAAACAGGAAATATTTTTAAATGTATTACTATTATCAAAGTGAAAAAGCATTAACTTTGAAGAGTTCAGAAATTATTTTAAACTTCACAAAATTAAGACAATCTAAAGCATCACAATATAATATAGTCAGGTTATTTAATACTCTTTTCACCCATACAAAAATTTAAAAGGAAGCATGTACCATTTATTTACTACCTCACTCACTCTATATTAAAGAGATATTTTTATCTCGTGTAGGAATACAGTTTTCTCACATATTGTCCTCATCCACCAAAAATGGATAATAATTCTCAAGAATATTTAGTTAATTTGACAAGTGTATTGTAGATTTTGTAGTAAACAGAAGTTGAGCTGGGTTCATAAATTTAATGTTGCAAAATCACTAATTATTATACCATCCACATTGGCATCACAGAACCCTGGCCTGAAGTCCCACCTCTATTACTCACTAGGTACAGAATCACTATCTAACTTATTCGGAACTTACATTTCTTATCTGTAAAATATAAATATACACACCTAGGTCATTCCTGTCTCTGAAAAATTTTAGGTTAAATAATAGATACCGCCAATATCTGGCCAAATTAGGGGTTCCATAAATGTTAGCTGAATCTGAATCTAGTGTGGTCTAATCAAATCCATGGTGTAAATTGTATTTGACACTTGAGCTTTATTATTTTTATATTACAGACATTGGTGCTGCCTGCAAGAGAGAATATGTACTCCCCAGAAGAGCTACATCTTCAATTATAAAATGACAGTTTTCAAAAAGGTACAAGACCATATGTAAACTAATAAACTCTCATCCATAATTGATCCACAAACAGGTTTTTAATTAATGCATTTTCTAATAGCTATTTAGCTATGACATTGGTACTACTGAAATGAAAACATTGTAACACATTATCATTCCAAATATATAAATACACTTCAATTACTTTTACCTCTTATAATTTCTGTTTCTTATAGAAATGGTCCCAACTTATCAAAATTGAGTCATCTTATACATGAATGAAGCAGGTAGTTATGTATGTTTCAAATTCTAAGAAATGTCATGGCAGAAAGATCTCCCAAGTCTTCCCCTAAAGTTAACAAAAAAGTGCTGTGATTAACCCTATAGAAAATACCAGATGAAAAGCCCCTCCCACCATCAAAAATATTTTAATCATTTGCATGTCTTTGAAAACTGCTCCAGTGGAAAAAGGTGCATAAAAGGAACAGTGGACATAAAATGAAAGCAAATCGTCTAATTCACCATTTTTCCAGAGGCTAACCCATATCACGTAAATCATAGATTACAGAACCAAACAGAGCACCTCGGGTGGCTGAGCTGTAGAAAAGACACCCTCTCCCATATACTCATGTTAAACACACACCAGTCCCTGTTTGTAACCACTGATTTGTGCAGACGTTTTATTTTATAGTTGAGGAAGAAGAGATTCGTTTATTTGGGGCCAGAAGCCATCAAGTTGGAGCAGACAAGAAAAATGAAGGAGATGGCAATTATTCCCTGCCTGATCCATTCAGCTGTGAGCACCTGTGGTTCCAGAGGTGAAGCTGAGAAAATGATATTATGAGAGATTTGCAATGATTCTTGGAAGGCCTAAAAGAGAGATGCTGGAATGTTTTCATGAGAGTTTTTGCATAACTCAGTACAAGTGAACTTCTGGACTGGGGAAAAGGCCTTTCTCTCTCATGTTTCCCAGCCCACTCCGCACTTCCGTGCCCCTCTGAGGGCTGGCAGCTTTGTGGGCAGCGGCATCCAGGGAAGATATGAGTGCCACTGGCAGCCAATGAAGCCTCTCCTTGAGTAGGTGCTCTGTAAATGGAAAACAACGCAGGAGAGAAAGGCCATTTGGTCACACGGGGGAAAGGGAAATCTTAAGCACATGTGAGTTCCTTTCATTTATACCACATGCTGCCGCTGAGTCTTCCTTAAAGAACTCTCCTATCTTTATTATAAAAAATTCTTTTCATCAAAAATCTTTAGACATTTCTATAAGATAAAGAAAACATTCCAATCACAAGCTTCTAAAATGTAGCCTCAAGTAATGTCCATTAATTTTCTATAAGAATCTCTGCTATAACCACTGTTCCCAAATACATTTGCTAATCTCTCATTCCTCCCAGTTCCTTATATTTGACACAAGTATTATCACTTCATGAACTTGGGATAGCCTCCCACATCCTCTCCTGCCCTTCTAAATACAAACAAGTTCAAGTACCATTGGTTCCATAAATCTTTAACAAACCAACTGTATCTATTGCTCCTCCCACAACATGGCACTAATTGCCCATATTTAGTATTCTGCATTGTAAACTGAAAAAAAAAATGGTTGAGACTTCATCAATTATATATTTACTAATACATTTTACTAAGAACATGTTTCTTCTGTTGTCTGATTTTATATTTGGTCTTTGTATTTTACTTTTGTCTGGCTTTCCCATTCAAAAAGTAATTTTCTTGATGACAGGGTCTGTGTTTTCACTGTTACATTTTTCAATGTGCTTAGCACAGATAGGTCCTCTATAAATATTTTTGGTGGATAGATTGATTAATTTATCCAGCAGGGTATTGAGAAAAAAAAACAAAACAGAATATTAGCATAGACAAGTGTACCACATTTTGAGATGTTACCCTTTTCCTCTGTCTAGGAAAATCTCTTTTCATTTCTAATCATAAATTTGTAGTAACTGAGGTAATATCAAACAGGCCACATTGTGCTAGCATAAACAGCAAAAATGTTCCCAACCTACAAGTAAGGTTATCAAAGAAATAAAATGTTCACGGTCACCTCGTTCAGTTTACTAATACTGAATGATTACATAAGGTAGAATTTACATAAATAAGGCACCACAATCTTTTTATTCTCTATTATGAATAAATTTTAAAGAAATATAATAACAACTTACCAGAAAAATTATGGTCAAAATAAACTATTTTTAAAATGTACTTTTATCTACTAAAATACTTTTCTCTCCAACTTTTTCATCGATTAATCAATCACAATGGCAGAAAGACCAAAATAATTTTGTCTTTTGCCTCTTTATTCACTAAGGATCAAAATTAATCACATTAAAACCATCACTAGCTTATAACTCCTGTTCATACAACACAGTAAAAAATTATGAAGAACCAATGGTTATTAAACATGAAATTACAGGATGTTTTAATAGTCTCTGTGTGGATCAAAAGCATTGCTTCCTCTTCTTATATGAAACCTCACCTCTTCTGTTGTTTTACTAATACATTAAGGTTATAAATCCTTAAGCCATAAAAACGTACAATAGGTAGTTATCTCTTTGTTTGTCAGTAGCATGAGAAATCAGCCCCAGGTTCAATTCAACATATTTCAAGACAAGAAGAAACCACGGATCCCCAACCCCAGCGCAAGATAAATTAAGCAGAAGGAGCTGCCTCCAGTGGTTTTTAAAACATGTAAAACTGGATGGATGGGGAGGAAAAGCAAAGAGTTGATTCACATGACCAGGGTGAAAAGAAAACACAAACATTTTAGTTGCAAAAACATATTCCATAACAAGTTCTTAAGACTCCCAGGTGCAACATCAGCAGCGCTCGAGTCTCGATTTTTATTGTAATCTTGTGGCTTTTTATTTGTAACTTATATGAAAAGAATCATATTGATTGGGGCAGATTTAACTCAGTAAAACCTATTCTACTGAGATTGTCTGTGCTAGGTGATTTTATCAAGTTCTCTTTTGGTTTCATTTTCTTCCTCATCCCTATTCCCAGGGGAGGCTGCAGCCCAGCTTGCAGAGCAAATTGCCCTAAATTGAGTTCTTTCTCTGGCATAGACAGGGCTGCCTTTGGCTCCTCGGCTTGAAAACTTTATGCATTCTTTTTTCCTTCTTCCTTAACAATCCCCTTCCCTTTTTCCAATTAAAATGGAGAAGTTTGCACCGGTACCTGCTCCCAATTAAATGAATGCTGCATTACCAGCCGCACTCCCGGGTCTTCTTTACCCCCCCCCCCCTTCATTAGCCTTACTCCTCCGAGGCTGCCTGGCTGGCTGCCAGGGACTGATGGCAAGAATTCAAAATCCTGCACACTTTATCCCCTCCAAATCATTCTTGAATATAAGCAGTCTGCTCCTTAGGCCCAGCATGAGAAATCCAAGAACGTGTTCAAAACAGATAGGGGGTAGGGAGGAAGAGAAGAGAAAAATGATTTATTTAAAAGGCTAAAAGCCTATGTAAAGAAAGACAAGCTAAGAGAGGTTAAGCTTCCTAGTTAATTGACCTTAGTTTCTTTTTTAAAAGCCTAAGTAGGAAGAACAAATGACAGTGCGATAGCTTGGCTTTGTTTCTGAGTGCCCTCATGCCTACAGGAAGTATATCATCATCTTCACACCTCGGGCATGCCGACTCCCCAACACTCAAATTATGCACCATGATCGAAAAAGCCAACTCTGGAAGCTTAAGTAACATTTTTTTTTAAAAAATAAAGATCAACATGGAGTTTTCTAACAAATGGGAGTGCTATGGGGCCATTGCATCAGCCATTCTCAGCTGACACTTGGAATCAGTAAGTATGCATCAAGCTGTCATAAATGATGACCCAAATGTCAGGCCACAGAAACAAACAGGCATTGTGTGCGGCTCCACTGCTCTCTGAAACTGTGCAAATTCCATTTACAGAGCCTTTAAACACATTTTAGCAAGCTATGCAATCAAATCCCAGTTTGGTACATACTGGCTGTGTGACTTCGGGCAAGTTATTTAACTTCTCTGAGCCTTGTGATCCTCATTTATAAAATGGGGACGGTAACTGTACCTAGTGCCAAATGCTGTTTTGTGGACTAAGTAGAGCATGTAAACACTTAGCACAACCCCTGGCACATGGTACATAGCTGGTGTAAACTCATCATTACTGCTACTAGTATTGATATTAAGCAAAGATACACCATATGATGTGACAGAAGTTTTGGAGCCTTTCCCAGAACATGGCAAGGCCTAAGGACAATTTATAGATGATTTTTAATTAAAAAAAAATATTTTTTAAATGTGCAACTGAATCTCAGAAGTTGACCCTTGTTTGTCATAGACTCCAACACAGCTATGACATCCACTAAGGTCATTATTTATCACTTAGTGATAAATATAAGTCATCAAATTCTTCGAAGACATTAGAAAATATACAGTCATTGTTGACTTCTTTTAAAGACAATATGTGATTGAACACTTTAAAACAGTATCACTGAAGATCAGTTTGTTTCAGTTCTGAGAATTAAGGTAGAATTTGGTTTACCTCCTAGGGAGAAACTTCCAAGGCATACTATAATTCCACAGTTCATTAGTTTAAAAATAAAACAGTGCAAAAAGCCATAATTACTAAATCTTTTCAAGAGATTTTGTTCATGAAATAATAAAAATTTATATTTATGAAAGGGAATAAATATCGTAAACACATTGAGCTGACCATTTTTATCTCCTAAAACAGACACAATTCTTCCTCTAATGAGCTGCAAGATTACTGCCTGATTTATAAGAAATACACTTTTCTGAAAGACCCAAGGCAACAGAGGTACCTCAATACAGAAAGATACTTTGCAAATAACATTTTTTATTCATCAACTCCAAGTCCAATTTCCCATAGCATTTTGAACAACTTTAGGAATGCAAATATTGGAATCAGAGAGCTGGAATTATATAGCAGCCTCACCTTTTGCTTGCCATGCAACTTCTAGAAAGTTACTTAAGTTCTCAGTCCCTCAATTTCATCTAATACAAAATAGGACTAATAACACCTGCAATGTGATGTGATAAGAATACAGTTACAATGCTTAATCGAGCCATAAGAAGCCCTATACGTTTATCGACATCATCATCACTATAGGTCAGAGGTTTATACTCTGTTCAGATTTGTACAGCTAATACAAAGTGAGGCATTCTAATGAGTAATAAGGGATGAAATGCAAATCTCTGTACTGCATGTAAGACCTGCAGGTCATTATTTGGTTCAGTTCCTAGAACACTATCCTTTCACTATACACATATCAAATTGAAGAAGTCCTCTCATGAGAAACTGAAAGTTCCAGTGAAAACATGTGTGTGTGTGTGTGTGTGTGTGTGTGTGTGTGTGTGTGTGAGAGAGAGAGAGAGAGAGAGAGAGAGAGACTGATTGATTTAGGGTCTCTATTAAAATGCCATGTTTCCACTTTATCACACCATAGTAAACCTCAGCAAATAATACATCTCCATTATAAAAGCTTTCCAAATAATTATGAGACCCTTACTCTTAACTACAGAGACAACCAAGGATCACTAAACGTGTGGAAAAATTGTCTATCATGAAAGAGAGAAACTAACACATAGATTCTGGAATCTGAATGGGGTCAGATTTCTGGGTAGCAATATAGAAACTAAAAACAAATGAAGGGAAGCTTCAAAGTTTTGAGGAAAAGTCATTTCCAATCTAAAATTCAGTAGTTAGTCAATGTACTTACAGAATTTAATAATAAATCAAGTATAACTATAGAATAAGGATATTCTGATACATTCAAGTTCACAAAAGATTTACCTCCTATATATTCATTTCAGGAGTCTTCTGAAAAATAAACTCCACTGAAAAGTTGGCAGTAAACCAAGAAAGAAATTCAGAAAAAAAGGGAGCCCATCCAGGATAAAGAGAAAGAGAAAGTCCTAGGGGGATGGTGAGGGCTTTAGGATAGACATACGTAAGAAAAAAAATGATGTCTAAAAGGATTAAAAGGGAAACTGATTCACTTAAGACACATGGGCCCATCAAGGTAGGGAATGCCTTTGGAAGGTAAACCTCAGTATATCTCATGTGTTAACATGGAAAGGGGTAATGGTTAAAGAATAAAAACATTAACAAAGCAAGAAGATTGGGAAATTGAAAAAGGTGAATCAAGTGTGTGTGCAGTGATTGATCTGAAAGAAAATTCCACCAATTTGTAACATCTAAAGCAGAGTTGCAGGAAACTCTAAGAGAGGAAATATTTAAAATCAACTCATTGACAAAGTTTTGCTAATTAACTTACTTGAAAAGCTCTTAAAATACACTGACATACTTCTTTAATGACAGCTAGATTATATAGAAATGATTGTTGCTTGTTGGAGGTGTCATTTGTACCTGATTCTAATTACTGAACTAAATGTCATAGATGTGCCTCTCTCTCTTAAGAATTGTGAAGTAAAATAAGGGAATGAACTGTCATGTTTAACCTTCTTCCTAAAATTAAAACTGGCTACAAATTTAAACTCTTGCTGTAACTGCTAGATCCCGAGACTCCACAGAAGTCTACAATCAAACTTTAACTGGGCTAGTTTGAGAGGCTAACGGTTCCCTGCAACAATCACTGATTGGTATGTGTAATAAAACACAAGCTATATAAATAGAACAAGATTTTATGGAAAACTTCCTCAGCTCAGCTATTTAGTGATTGTTTTTAATCAAGAGTTCTTGATTATATTTTCATTCCTATAGGAAGAGTCCGCAAGTATAGACAGGAACACTTTCTTATTCATCCCCATCTAGTCGCAACTCAAATCTTCCCAAAGCACTTCAAACACACTGGCTCATGAATTCAAACTTCAAGAAGCCTGGTTGCTGTTTGGGGGAAACCAAAAGAGGAGAGACAGTTACACTGTGGGCCAGGAATGCACAGTAGGTCCAGTGTCCAACTAAAAATTGAAATAGATTAGAAAAGACAACAGGCCACCCTTGTTTCAATAAATAATCTCTTGAATGAGTTATATTACACTATTTCCTCAAATTAAATAAATTTGACTAGGTTATTATTCACGACCTTCCAATTTCCAACAAACTAAACAAATGCTCATCACAAGGTAATGAAAACTCAATCATGGGCTCAAAATTCACAAACCTATGTCTGAAGTCATCATCTGAATTCCTAGAAATAAAAATCATAAAACCTAATATTCTCCCCAGCAGGAACATTCATTTCCCTAAACTAACCTCCCCAAAGCAAAAATAACTATTTGAACAATGCTCACTTGGTACAAATACATATAATATTCCAAACTAATTTTTGAGGCATTAAAAGTTCTAAATTGTAGATGTAACCACTAACTTAACTAATAAACCTTTCAAAGTTCTTGGTTTCTCTTGTGATCATAATAACCTATCTCAGGGGCAGAGAGAAGGAACCCTTAATACGTTACCTTCTTAAAATCTAAATTAATGGTATGTTAGTCTGCAATGGGAAAGCTTCACATATGAATAAGTATATGGTCTATCATTTGGTAATATTTAAGTCCTTTGATAACTACATTGAAAAAGAATCTGTGCTTCTCACTGAGTTAAACCTCTTGGATTTAACAGAGTCATGCTCATCAAAGCCTTTCTAAGGCAAAAAAAAAAAAAAAAAAAAAAAATGAGCCTGCACACATAAGACAATTCTAGGAAAGATATTTTCTAGTTTTAATCAAACATTTTCCTTCCCTTTTCTGCCTGAAAGTACAGGTAACTTCAATTCCAGTACAACAACCATTACAAAATCATTTTAAAAGACCCTTGACAACAGTAAAATTGGCCTCATTATCTCAGTGTACTTACACATTTCGTGCACAGACTCAGGGCATGAGGAGTCAAAACCATCTCTGATGCTTTCTGACAGATTGGAGATGAACCAGGTCTCACAGGGGTGCACAGACCAAGGACATCTAGAAACAAAATGACAAAATATTAACACCTCCAGATTCTCTCTATGAAGACACAAGGAGCAATTTTTAAACTCTGAGATTCAAGAGAATCAAGTGAATCAAGTCCTCTTTTTTTTTTTTGTTACACTTTGTTTTAAGATTTCATCAAAAGTAGCATTATATTCTGGAAACCAGGTTTTCTAGATTGAAAACTTAACTCCTCTCTAATCTGTGCATACTAGCCACAGTTTTTCATTTCAAGAGGGATAAAATTTCAGACAAGGTGTTGGCTTATGAAGATTTATTTAAACATTTTATGAATTTCATAACTAGAACTTTAACTCATTCACAGAAAGAATATCTTAAGGCCATCTAATATAGTGGATAAAAAGACAAGCGTTCAAGAGTTGGTGTCACCAGAGTTGGAGTCAAGTTTCTTGAAGGTACAGTAGGGCAAATACTAGCACCTCTACTTGATGATGGGGACCTCAGAATTAAACTTAGCATAGTACCTGAAACATCATGTTTAAAAAATGTGAGATTATTTTAATTATTAGTACTTATTCAAAACTTACACATGCTTAAGAACCACCCTTACTTCCTTTGAAGGAATTGGCCCCTTTTTAATTAATGAAGGTGGTTTTTGGAGAAGATTGCCATATTGTCAAAAGGAGAAAAGCAGAAAGCTTTAATGGTGAGACAGAGAACTTTCACCAAGCTCAGAGACTACCTCAAAACTCAAAACAAGCATCAAAAATCAGTCTCAGTGTCCCCAGAACTGAAAATAAAACAATTGTACCGTACTATGTACATCTGGTAAAAGTGACAAGAAGAAGGGGTAGGAGCTGCATTTTGACCTGCCAGATCCCTCTACCTCATTCCGTGTCCCTAGAAGGTACAGCAGACTTCTCAGTTCTCTCTTGGCTTGCGTGTCCTCAAAAGTAGAATCAAAGAAGATGTCTATGAGTAATTTATTTTAATGCAATCTCAGGAAGTATGATCAAAAGATAAGGAAAGTGAAACCAGGAGAGAAAATCAATAAAAGGATTTATTATCAAGTCAGTGCTACTTTGGGCACCTGGTTGCTTAATCTAGCAAGACTTTCTTAAAAGCCTTATGAAACTGGCTTTAGAACTCTGACCCCAATGGAAAAACAGGAGAAGCATTAATCTACTGGCTCCGATTCCACAGAAGTTAAGGTTAACTCTGAATGTTGCCACCTCGCTTGCTGGTGCAAGATGCTCATGCATGAGTGTCAAACAGGTTCCCACAGGCGGTGTTACACCATGTGTAGCAGAGGCATTATTATTTTACATTAAATGAAATAAATCAAAGTACAAATGCAACTGATAGCAACAGCCATGGTTGAAATAAGTGTTGAGGATTTAAAATGATGCGCAAGAGTTCAGCATACAAAAATCAACCAATAGAATACATCACATTCATAGAATGAAGGGGAAAAAAACACATGATCATCTCAATTGATGCAGAAAAAAGATTTTACAAAATCCAATATCCTTTCATGATAAATACATTCAAGAATCTGGGAATAGAAGGAAATCTTATGGTAAATGAACATGGGAAGGGGCATTTACGAAAAACCCACAGCCAAATTATATTCAATGGTTAAAGACTGAAAGCCTTCCCCCTGAGATCAGGAATAAGATTAGGAAGCCCACTTTCACCATTTCTATTGAACACTATACTGGAAGTGCTAGCTACTGAAATTAGGCAAGAAAAAATAAAATAAAAGGTGGCAAAATTGGAATGGAAGAAGCAAAATTATTTTTATTCACATGGTTTGATCTTACATAAAGAAAATCTTAAATAACCTACAAAAAGGTGATGATAGCTAATAATGTGTTCAGCCAAGTTTCAGTATAAACATAAAATCACTTCTATCTATAAGTAATAACTATTGTGAAAATAAAATTAACAAAAATGTCTTTATTCACAATAGCATCAAAAAACAAAATATTTTGGAATAAAGTTAACCAAGGAGGTGCACGATGTACACTGAAAATTATAAAACACTGTTGAAAGAAATTAAAAGATGTAAATAAATGAATATAGTCATTTTTCCTTATATTACTGTTGTTTGCTTACCACATAAGCACTATTATTCTCTTATGAGAAAAAAGTATCTCAAGCTACTTTGTATTTCTTGAGATTATCTAAATTTCATTTATTAATTCTTTGCTGCCTTATCTACTTTGTTATTTTAATTTGGATTTTTATATAGATATGCCCATAAAAAGAAGCTATTCATCGGTAGATAAGTATTAGAATACATATGACAGTAAATTGTTCCTTTACCCTAATAAATTGGCATCCTAGGATATTCATCGGTAACTGTGAAATTTGTTCAATATGTGTTTTTGCACAAGATATTAAGTCACTCACTGCATGCTGACAATGTGGATCATGATTAACTGGACAAGGTAATGCTACCAATGTGGAGCACCATGTTGGTCTTCAAATGTTCCTCTTGGGGAATGTTCAAACCTATTAGGTGCTTAAGGGATATAATGTGATAATCTGAAGTAGTGTAATGTTGCATACTCTCTTCAGGTCTTGCCTGCTGAAGAGGTAGTTGTACTAGATAGCATTTAAGATTCTCCTTAATCCTGAGAATCCATGAGTTTAAGCGGTAGGTACCTCCCACAGAGATTGTACAAGAGCTGTCCACAAAAAATCCATTCATAATGCTTCTATTTTTCATATTACATGAATACTTTCCTCATATTTTATTCTTGTTTTTATCCCTATTATAAATGGAATATTTGTGTCCCCCTAAAATTTATATATTTGAAATCTAAACCCAAATGTGATGGTATTAGGAGGTAGTGCTTCTGGGGGGTGATTTGGTTATAAGGGTGGTATCCTCACGAAAGGGATCAGTGCCTTCCTAAAAGGGACCCCAGAGAGCTCCTTTTCTGCTTCCACCATGTGAGGACACAGTGGGAAGATGGCCATGTATGAACCAGGAAGTGGGCTCTCACCTGACACTACATCTGCCAACACCTGATCTTGAACCTCCCAACCTCCAGAACTATGAGAAATAAATTCCTGTTGTTTATAAACCACCTACGTAGTCCATGATACTTTTGTTATAGCAGCCTGAACAAACTAAGACAATCCCCTTACAATCCAACAGAGTTCTAGACAGAATAGGTAATCTGTAGGAACACACTGACTTGTTCCTTGATTTACCTTAGGCTTTAAGTTTATTCTTTCCCCTTTACTTTAATTAGCTACGAAGAGGGTATGGAGACTAGAGGTGATGGGAAGGAAACAATGTGCTCAACAGACTACTATGTGTCAGGCACTGAGTGAATGCTAAATCCTAACAACCTTGGAGATGGGTTTTATTTTATTTCCATTTTACAGGTGAACAATTTATATCTCAGAGCAATTATTTGCTGAGAATCGCAGTCATCAAAATATAAACATAATTGGTAGGATTTGAATTCAGGGACTCTCTGCTTACCTTACTGTCACCCTCTGCCAGTCTTTCCACAGGTTAACACCAGCACATAATAGACAATCAGCAAATATTTACAAGATTAATGGCTCCAATGTTGTTCTTCAAGCTAATAGGAGCTCTAGCAAGCTGGTGACCAGCAGAGATTTTATGGCTTCTCTTCTCTACACCCACTCTCCACATTTCCCTTGGAATTTGGGGGCACTAGTTTAGGAGGCCCAGCTCAAGAATTATTTTGACACAGCACCTATCTTATCTATCTTAAGAGATTCTACTTGCACTTCTTTGTTTTTTTCTGGATTAGAAAGGATTAAGTGGAAAAAAGGAAAGATTTTCAAAGATAAGCCAGTAAGATCTTATTGGACGCAGAGGCCAAGAAGGGCAGAGAATAACAAGGGAGATAAAAATCCAAGTGTGGATGAGATTGAGAAGAAAATTTGGAACTTACAAGAGATGTATCATGTGAGTTAGAAGATATGCGCTATGTAATATATGCCCTCTCCTTTAATTTCCTAAATTCTACTTAATTCACTAAGTTCATGTGTAAATGGAGTTTTGAGGGAACTAAAAAAGGAGAAGTACATAATTAATAAAGATAATAAATGAAGGGGCATTCAAATTTTAATAAGAGAAATTCAGTCCTTATAAAATTCTTCTATATAATTGTCAAATAAATATTTAAGTGGGCTTAAAACTAGTAGCCTCACTGAGACATTGGCATGACACAGAAGGCCCTAACCAAAATTTTCTGAACTGAGAGAAATTTCCTTAAGAGTGTAGTTTACAGTTTTATTAACACACTTTTCTGAATCTAAAACGTTGGTAAGTAATTGCGGCTTAAAGAACAAAGTATCACAAAAGTTTAGACGTGAACTTTATTTTGTATTTGACTGGCTAATGAATACAAATCAACAAACTGACAATTTGTAGCAACAAAATGAAAACATCAATTTAATGCTCTTATTTCTAGCCTTGAATATTTTTCATATACATATTTGGTTTAAGAATTCCAACTTTCTTTTTTTGCTAAAATATCTTCTCTTTATTAAATAGAAATCTTTTATTGATTGATTCTAAAGAAAAAAATCTTTACTTATTGAATCTAGTATCACATGCTAGGTACAAAGTCCTCCACATTCATGGTGATCAAGGTAGACACTTGATGAGTCATTACGTCATAAGAAAATACATATTAATAGTTTATCAAGGAACACAGATGATTTTTAAATTGCACAATTTAATAGTTCCATCAGGTAATAGTATTGGTTATTTTAACGTCTTTACTTGGCAATAAATTCATAATCTTATAACAATCTCTCAATTTTTTTGTACCTATGAGGTAGAAAAATTTGGAAACCACTGGAATTAGGGGTATAATAATAGCTCAAGAAACAAGTTAAAAGCCTGTCTTGGTCATGAGGTAATCAGAGAAATAGTTTTTAGAAATCAAGAATTGTATAATCAGTGTAGATATTTTTATGGTTCCAGTTCTGAGTGGTAGAATAGTTTTTGCAGTGATAATTTTGAGTATGTGACTAAGCAAATGAGCTGCTGAAGCACACGGGAGGTAACTGTGATGTGCTATAGGTTTCTTACAGGCCCAAACTGCTACATGCATTAATCATTATAACAGATAGATGGTACATACTATAATTATCATTCTGCAGGTGAAAAAAAAAATACACAAACAGGTTAAGAAACTTGCCCAAGGTCACATAGCTAGAAGTGATTTAACCCAGTCTGTATTCAGCAGTCAGTCTTTCAACTTCCATACTCTATTGCCTCCAACAGAAAAGGTCATTGGAGTAATGGAAACCAAATACAAAGAGACTAGGAAAACAGATGCATCATTGGTATGATGGCTAGTCTGTAAAGCAAGTTGCAAGATCCCCAATAAATATCAATCAATACACAGAAGGCTTTTGGAGTTTGTTGGCTACTAGTAACCAACATAGCCTGAATATAAATCAGCACTCCAGAAAACCAATGGAATATTTTCCCAGGAGTCAATGAATTTATTTTATTTTTCACTTTCTAGAAGAAATTAAATTTAATGGCCTAGCATTCCTGGGAAATACAATTCAAAATGTGGTTTTATGTGAATTTGCTTTACGATAGTAATTCTATTGTAACAAGAAAATTATAGGCTCATAATTTTACCCCTACTATCAGACAGAAATGATTCTCAGTTTTTTCATCTCTATCAACAAGCTGGGAGAGACATTATTACTTTTGTATATTTAAAATCTAGCTGTATTACTTTGTTCAATCTGTCCTGGGAGATGGTATCTAGAATCAATTGGAATATGGAATAATGAACACATAAATCATCCTGTAATCATCAAATTGAATACACTTATGATTCTTTGATGTCCAAAAACCCAAACAAGTTATTTTTAAATGGTATAGCTCTTAATTATTCATTAAAGACTGTAATATTTATTAATAGATGTTACTAAAAAGATACGAGTCTCCTCCCATGAATGGGTTTAACCCTCCTGGAGCTACATTCAGCCTTCTTTCTGCTCAACTTCATCACATTCCACTTTTACCCCATTTTCTACATCGGTCCAACACAGAAAGCAAGTTTAAACATTCTCCTAAATCACTGGGCACATTGAAAGAATATATCATTCACCATTATTATTTAAACCTTGTTTTTAATAATGAGAATACTGAGGAAATTTACTTTTTATAATTAATTGCCATCTAATATGCAGAACATATTAAGTTCATGATTATAATTTAACAATTTATCTCACCAATTTTATCTGGTTATCCTGCCCACAGCCATACGTAACTGTAGTTACACATGTGTATTTTAAAGTTATTTTCATGAAATATAAGAAAGACCATAAATGGCCAAATGATTTATTATAGAACAAATCCATACATATGTACCTCCTAGATCAAGAAACAGAATACTAATACCATCCTTTAGAAAACTCCTTTTGAAATAATACATCTAAGCAACGATCATCAATGACTGCTACGCTAACTGACTGCAGGAGAGGGAAAGGATGCTACATGCCTGCTCCAGAAATGATCAACACCACTTGTGAGGTGTTAGCCCTCCTGCCCCACGGAACCGAAACCAAATCAAGTTTCTAGAAAACACTACAGGGTCAATGGCAAAAACCAAAAAGGAAGAAAAGAGGGAGGGAAAAGGCACTTCATGATAAAAAGGACTTAACTGTAGGGTGACCACGCACTTTTTCATCCAAACCGAGATATTTTCAGGAGTGAAAAGCAGTGCTATTGAAATGAGACTCTTTGAACAGTGTAGAATGCACAGTCATGCCGGAGGCACCGCAGCCAAATTACAGAAGTGTGCCGTTGCTGAAGCCCTGACTTGAACAAACCAACTGCTCACAAATTTTTAAAGACTGATAGGATCACTGATTATGTCAAAAAACTATTGTTTCTTTTTGTGATAATGGTATTGTAAATACGTGATTAATACCTTATCTTTTAAAAATATACAAAAATATTTACACAGTTGAAATGCTATGATGCATGGGGCTTATTTCCAAATGGTTTAAGTTGTACGTGGGGGAATTAGGATAACAGAAACGGGATAACATAGACCATAAATTGATCATATTGAAAATGGGTGGGAAGCATGTATTAGTTTATCAAATTGCTTCCACTGCCTTTGTTTATGTTTGGAAATTTACATAATCACTTGCATTGACATTTAGTTTATAAAAAACATATTGTCAGAACCTCAGTAATCTACTATATTCCCACTCCCAATCACACTCCTCTTGCTACCCTGGTCTTCTTTACACTTTCATTACTATCTAAATAGAAGCACACAGTACATATTCTTCTATATATGTTTTTAAATCTATATTACATAGATGATGTAATATTGTATATTGCTTTAGTATATTCCTTTCATTGCTGTACTATACACGAGTACATCTCACTGTATGACTACAACTTGTGTATTCATCCATTCTAAGGTGATTGGACATTTGAATACTTTCCAATTTGGGGATGTTACATGTGATGTGTTCTGGGGACACAAGTGCATTTATTTCTATTAGGTGATTTGAAAGGAGGCTATAGAGAAGGTAAAGGACAGACAATGATTTAAGCTCAAAGTTTAGCAGGTGCCTCAAGTAGAAAAGGAATGCAGAAGGTTGAGCCCATTTCTTTTTGCAGTTCTTCTTTCTCCAGGATCTTAGACAATTAAGTTCTGGCTGCTTTGGGAGTCCCACACTACAATTTGGTTTCCCCAGATCACTGGAATTACTTTCTGCTTTCTCCCATAAAGCCATCTCTAGAGTCATACAGGACAGATCTGAAACCCTAGTAAGAGGATGAAGATAGCATCTATTTTATGAGGTGGTCGTAATGATTACACTGAAGAGTTAATAAGTACCAAAAATTGAGGCTTTGAATGCAGGCTTATGTGACCAAAACTACCTTACATTTTCAAAACAAAAACAGCTATTTTATAGCCTTGATTTAAGAGGAAACTGCAAGATGTTTTAGGTACCAGAAGCTAGAGTCAGGTTAAGTCACCAGCAGATAAGAAAGTCCACATATTTTCTTATGATCAAAGTAAGTTCACTCACAGACAAATTCACAGTTGTCGTCTTTGTGGAGCAAATTCAGCACGATATTACTAAAGGAAAATAGCACAATGATTCAATATTCGGAAGTGTAATATTTTTCTGCAATTAACCATTCTATGTTTAAGCATTCAATAAAAATCTACCATGTTTAACATTATTCAACAGAATTTCTCTGCTAGGATGTTACATAACTACTCTACAGATTAAGGTTTTCAGGACCATTGAAATTCTTTATTCCAACAACTTCCTAGCACTAAGATGATCAAAATTGAAACAAAATATGTAGTACCTATACCTCTGCTTATAATCTGTGACATTCTGCAAACAGGTTATTTTGAGATTTCACTATATATGTTAGCAATAAGAAATGAGCAAAAGAGGCTATCTTATATCCACAAACAAAGCCATAATAAATAAATATAAGTATAAAGAAAGATGTTTTGAAAATTAAGGGCAAACACCTATAGGATGTACAGAGATTACAAAACTGAATTGAATTCACTCACATACCATTTTCTCCAGAAACCCAAAATCTGCTGAAGAAAGCAGATTTCAAAAATAAGAACAAAACTTTTTCCTTTTCAATTTTATTTCTATAATTGATGAAACCAACGTTGAATTCATAAGAGTCTTGCCCAAGCATTCATGGCTAATGCAGCCAGCATTCGAAACCAGCTCAATGAGAGCCAGGACCATCTTTATACTAAACCATAATGCATCTCTCCATTTTGGTTTCTCTTAGCCTTGCAAAATCATAGTGAAAAACTCCTAGATAGGCCTGCTCTGTTCATTTCATTCTTTTTTCTCTTTTGGTCAAAACTGGCTTTTAAAAATCTTTTATTTCTATTGCCTATATAAAATTTCAAGCATATTGTCATATTCTCCTTGTATTTTGTTATGCAACATAAAGCAGTATTATACATGTATTTATTATTAGCAAGTTTACTCAGAATACTGTATAAAATGATTACACAAAATTACTTATAATAGCAAATGTTTGCATTGAGATAAACATTTTACTACTGTTACAGAACACTGACTTAAGATGATTAAATTAGGAATAAATACACTGCTTGATATTGGAGATATGTGAGTATTGTTAGTGGACAGAACTGGAAAGAAACAGGATTACAGCGATTATAAAAACATATCTAGCTACCCTCAATGGGTCCAAATGTCTTTAATGTGACACATTACATCTCAGGGTACTAATAGAATGCTCAAGTGAGATTACAGAAGCACAGTTGTCAATATTTAAGGAAATGGTTCAAAGCTGGAGTGTGTTCTTGCTGGGTAATGGGGAACGGTACAGAACTACATAAATAGTGTCCAGGTTCTCACACTCAAAGTCCTCTAGGGGGCAGACAAGCAGCATAAGCGAGTGAGGTAGGCTAGCAGGGAATGTCCTGGACGGGGAGCACAGGCTCCATACGGAGTGAGCAGCACAGCTTCGTTCCCATCAGTCAGTGGGAGAAGGAAACATGGACTTCAGCAGGCGGGTCTTATAATTTTTCAAGAGAATTCAAAAATTCAGACTTCTAATGTAAATATTGTCATCAAATTGAAAGAGTATTTCCAGGTCAAACACAAAAGAAGAAATACTGGAAAAGTCATTTTCTGAATTTGGAAAATTTGAAAGAGTGAAGAAGTTGAAAGATTATGCATTTGTTCATTCTGAAGACAGAGGTGCAGCTGTTAAGGCCATGGATGAAATGAATGGCAAAGAGATAGAAGGGGAAGAAATTGAAATAGTCTTAGCCAAGCCACCAGACAAGAAAAGGAAAGCGCGCCAAGCTGCTAGACAGGCCTCCAGAAGCACTGCGTATGCAGATTATTACTACCGCCGTGCTCCTCGCATGCCACCTCCAATTAGAGGTCGGGGTCATGGCGGGAGGAGAGGTGGCTAGGGCTACCCTCCAGATTACTATGGCTATGAAGATTACTATGGTTATGATTATCACGATTATCGTGGAGGCTACAAAGATCCCTACTATGGCTATGATGACAGCTATGCAGTAAGAGGAAGAGGAGGAGGAAGGGGAGGGTGAGGTGCTCCACCACCACCACGGGGCGGGGAGCACCACCTCCAAGAGGTACAGCTGGCTATTCACAGAGGGGGACACCTTTGGGACCACCAAGAGGCTCAAGGGGTGGCAGAGGGGGTCCTGCACAACAGCAGAGAGGCTGTGGTTCCTGTGGATCTTGGGGCAATCGTGGGGGCAATGTAGGAGGCAAGAGAAAGGCAGATGGGTACAACCAACCTGATTCCAAGCGCCGTCAGACCAACAACCAACAGAACTGGGGTTCCCAACCCATCGCTCAGCAACCACTTCAGCAAGGTGGTGACTATTCTGGTAACTATGGTTACAATAATGACAACCAGGAATTTTATCAGGATACTTATGGGCAACAGTGGAAATAGACAAGTGAGGGCTTGAAAATGATAATGGCAAGATACGATTGGCTCTAGATCTACATTCTTCAAAAAAAATTGGTTTAAATATTTCATCTTTCAGTAGCAATTTGCTGCCATTTGTATTTGGCTGAAGAAATCACTATTGTGTATATACTCAAGTCCTTTTTTTTCCCCTCTTTTCATAAATGCTCTTGGACATTATTGGGCTTGCAGAGTTCCCTTATTTTGGGGGTTACAATGCTTTTAT